>JAPDVR010000002.1:3436492-3598992 GCA_026230005.1 Gila orcuttii | reverse complement strand
AAGTGTTTGCATGTTCTCTCGATCGGATTAGAAAAGGAATAAACCACCCATTTCAATCCGATCGAAATCTCATTGGGATCGATTAAGGTGTTTTACATGAAGGCTTTTCAGTCCGATTGAGCCGTCAATCCCGTCACTAACGGATTATTTGGATGCATGTAAACGCAGCCTGTGGTTTCTGGTGTCAGATTGAGTACCTGGAGTTCTGCATCAGCTCCATGGGCTTGTAGCTGTAGCTGTGCGAGCACTGCATGACTTTGTGTTGGAAGAATATGCAGTTCTCCATGTGGGCGATCTTGGAGAAGATGTAATAGTACCCGTCCTGCTGGACATACAGACTGTTGTTCTTGTAGTCCATTCCCTTCATGAACATGGGGAAGCCGTGGGTCTTCCAGCCCAGGACACCGTTGCCTCCAGACACGGCCAAATCGACTACACAAACACACACGGCAGGAACAGGAACACACAGTATAGTTAGATTATTTTTATATATATATATATATATATATATATATATATATATATATATATATATAAATATATCATAATATCATATTTAAATATTATTTTTAATGTGATGGCCAAAACATTATTTGTTAATCCTTCAAAGATTACCCCCATTTATAAAACTAAAAGTTTCGAGATGTGAAAACATCTGGCATTTCTTTCTTTATGCTGTATCAAAAACGTACTGAACTGAACGTACACCACTGTGTCGAATCAAACCGAACTGTGAATTTTGTGTAAGGTTTTTCATACTTTGCAGAAATGCTGCCGGTTTGCTCTCAGCTTTGGTAACCGGTTTGCTCTCAGCTTTAGGGGTATTTGCAGATGAAATTTCGTTAAAATCTATTAAGAAAACAAGCAGGATGAACATTAAACACATGGTGAATAGCAGTATTTAAAACGTACGTGTGTGTGTGTGTGTGTGTGTGTGTGTGTGTGTGTGTGTGTGTGTGTGTGTGTGTGTGTGTGTGTGTGTGTGTGTGTGTGTGTGTGTGTGTGTGTGCGTGCGTGCGTGCGTGCGTGCATGTGTGTGTGTTTACCAACCATGTGCCTTCTCTCCCTGCAAATAAATATTTAGAGCAGAATTAATAAGATCATCAAAGACGTGTTTATATATTGACACACACACACACACACACACACACACACGCACACACACACACACACACACCTCAGTAAAGATAAACTCACTTTTATACAATACACTTTCTGGATATCTGATGAACTCTAGAGGAAAAGAGAAAATATTTCACAACATTTTTCAACATTTTTGCGTTTCAGATGCGAATTTGCCGAGAAATTAAAGCCTGCACACAAACTTTCAGTGCGATATTTTAATAAACAGCTGTTAATGCATCTATTCAGACCGACACAAACACATAACCAATAAGATTGTTGTAAGATTGCTGTTAACATAAAAATATGACTTGATGGTGCTCTGTAAATCTCATATTTATGACTTAGCATTAGAGATGCGCGGATGGGCTATTATTTAATCCGCAACCGCATCATAAAACTCATCATCCATCCGCACCAAAATTTTTGACCAATTTTCAAAACCGCACCCGCCCGCCATCCGCTGATTGGGCGATACAAGGCGCTGCTGATGACAGCCGCGAGACTAGAAAGCTCTCAGAATATCAGCAGAGAACTCCGTCTCCGATCGGCGAGCAGGGACAAAAATACAAAAATACCCGTACCTACTTCGCCGGCGTTGCCATCTCTGATAATAACAAGCAGTCTCTGCATAGACTCAACTAGCTGCCTGATGAAAATTTGACTATTTCAAAGCGTGCTCGATTTTTTTTTTTTTTTTTTTTTTTGATGCAGGTATAGTCAGATAACAGTATTTAACAATGTACACATATATTTTTCATTTGATTGGTTCAACCGCCCACCACCCGCCCGAATTTATTTAAAATATTTTTTTTCGTCACGTCATCCGCCCGATGAGTCCGCAGCTGTAACCGCCAACCGCGCATCTCTACTTAGTATGTCTTCATTTAAATTTTTTAATCTCATAATTTGACGTTTTCCTCATAATATACGACATATTTATCTCATAATCATGATTACGACTTGGTATGTCATAATTATGACTTTTTATTAAGATCTACCCAAGCATGATTATTTTTACTTTTGTGGTTGACATTGGCAAAAATGTCTGTATAATCTGAGCCTGATTTGCTGAACGGCGTCTAATGTGTGTTCATGTGTTTACTCTCAGACCCTGAAACTAAGTGTGCAAACCAATATATATGTTTACAGGAAATCAACCAGTAATATGAGGGATACACTGCGGGGGTTGTGACACCTAGTGGTTAGTAATCTGGGCTAGTTACCTAGATTCAGAGGGTTCAAACCTCCAGCAAACACACCACAGGTTACCTTTAAACGAAGATCCGTTAGCTTAAAGCCTGATTCACCAGTCATTAATGACACTAGAACAGCAGAGCGCTGCCTATTACACTAATTTCACTTGTGTGTAAAATTAGAGTTCAAGAAAACAAAATCGTCACTTCCTGTGAAATTGGTGCAAAATATCAGTAATAAATGTGTAAGTTTCTGCATTTGTACATTTGATAATGTACTATCAAGATGGCGCCGCAGACGGCTGCCTTGGTGCGGAGCTCTCCAGCTATTGTGTTGTTTTTGTTCGTTTGTTCTGCGTTTAGTCATTCTTTTCCTATCAGTTTCACCAGAGACGAACTACTGGACATTAGGAAACACACACCGGATAACTTTTCTACAGTTTTTGATTATTCGGACGTCTTGCTGGACATTCTCGTCGGTGGGGCAGCGTTGTTGTTCAAACGCGCGGTCAGACGCAAACGCGGGAATCGTGCAGGCGCGCTGGTTAAACTCCGCGAGCGCGGTCTCCGCACTGCACTCCCCAGTATTCATCTCGCGAACCTCCGATCCCTTCCTAACAAAACGGACAAACTTCTTCTCCTCACACGCACTAACAAGGATTTTTTTAACTCTGCTGCTCTGTGCTTCACTGAAACCTGGCTGAGTGAAGCCATACCGGACAACGCAATACATCTGCCGGGCTTCCAGCTGTTCAGAGCGGATCGCGGAGCTAACGGGGAAAACAAGAGGTGGTGGATTGTGTTTCTACATTAACGAAAGTTGGTGTTCAGATGTAACAACACTGAAGAAGATGTGCTCTCCTAATTTAGAGGCACATTTCATAAACTGTAAACCTTTCTACTCGCCTCGGGAGTTTTCCTCTTTAATTCTTGTGAATGTTTACATTCCTCCAGACGCGTGCGTGAGCGCGGCGCTACAACAGCTGGCTGAACAAATAGCTGAAACAGAACAGAGGTATCCTGACTCTCTTTTAATCATTCTTGGGGATTTTAACAAAGCAAATCTTTCCCGTGAACTACCAAAATACAGACAGCACGTTACATGTCCCACCAGAGACAGTAATATACTGGACCACTGTTACACCACAATAAAAAATGCGTATCACTCCGTTTCACGAGCAGCTTTGGGGCTCTCTGATCACTGTTTGGTTCATCTCATACCGACCTACAGGCAGAAACTGAAATCAGCTAAACCTGTAATAAGGACTGTAAAAAGATGGACTAATGAAGCAGAGCAAGATCTACAGGCCTGCTTTGATTGCACTGATTGGACTGTTTTTGAAGCTGCTACCAACGATCTGGATGAGCTCACAGATACTGTAACATCATATATAAGTTTCTGTGAGGATACATGCATTCCTACCAGGACATTCTTATCATTTACTAATGATAAACCATGGTTTACTGGAAAACTCAAACACCTTTGTCATGCCAAAGAGGATGCCTACAGAAGTGGGGATAAAATCTTGTATAACCAGGCCAGAAACAGACTGACAAAGGAGATCAGAGTTGCTAAAAGAAACTACTCTGAAAAACTGAAAAACCAGTTTTCATCCAACGACCCATCATCAGTCTGGAATGGCCTGAGAAACATCACCAACTACAAGTCACCATCCCCCCGATCTGTGGACAATCAACACCTGGCTGATGATTTAAACTCATTTTATTGCAGGTTTGAAAAGCCCTCATTCACACCACACACCGGCTCTGACCTGCACTTCACACATTCACCATCACCTCCTGCACTCCCATTACTCCCCCCTCCTGCCATCCAACCTGAGCTTAAGGTCTGTGTGGAGGACGTGAGCCGAGTCTTCAAAAAACAGAAGACTAGGAAAGCCTCAGGCCCAGACGGCATCTCATCTGCTTGTTTAAAAGCCTGCACTGACCAACTGGCCCCGGTCTTCACGCAGATCTTCAATAGATCATTGGAGCAGTGTGAAGTTCCCTGCTGGTCAAACGCTCCACTATCATTCCGGTCCCCCAAAAACCCAAAATCACTGAACTTAATGACTACAGACCTGTCGCTCTCACGTCTGTGGTCATGAAGTCGTTTGAAAGACTGGTGTTGGCCCACCTGAAGGACATCACTGGACCCCTGCTGGATCCCTTTCAGTTTGCTTACAGAGCAAACAGGTCTGTGGATGATGCAGTCAACATGGGACTGCATTATATCCTGCAACATCTTGACAGACCTGGGACTTATGCAAGGATCCTCTTTGTGGACTTCAGTTCGGCCTTCAATACCATCATGCCTGATCTTCTCACAGCCAAACTGACCCAGCTCTCCTTACCATCCTCGATCTGTCAGTGGATCACCAGCTTCCTGACGAACCGGCAGCAGCGAGTGAGACTGGGGAAACACACATCCAGGACTCTCACCACCAGCACTGGCGCCCCTCAAGGGTGCGTTCTCTCCCCACTGCTCTTCTCCCTGTACACTAATGACTGCACTTCTAAAGACCCCACTGTCAAGCTCCTGAAATTTGCAGACGACACCACTGTCATCGGTCTCATCCAAAACGGTGACGAATCTGCTTACAGACTGGAGGTTGAACAGCTGGCTGTCTGGTGCAGTTATAACAACCTTGAGCTGAACACGCTCAAAACAGTGGAGATGATTGTGGACTTCAGGAGGAACAGCCCAGCACTCCCCCCACTCATCATCATGAA
Organism: Gila orcuttii; assembly: GCA_026230005.1. Lineage (NCBI taxonomy): Eukaryota > Metazoa > Chordata > Actinopteri > Cypriniformes > Leuciscidae > Gila > Gila orcuttii. The sequence goes on along the minus strand of JAPDVR010000002.1, from coordinate 3,593,941 downwards.
CAGCACTGTGGAAGCAGTGGAGTCATTCAGGTTCCTGGGTACTATCATCTCTCAGGACCTGAAGTGGGACAATCACATTGACTCCATCGTGAAAAAAGCCCAGCAGAGACTGTACTTCCTTCGCCAGCTGAGGAAGTTCAACTTGCCACAGGAGCTGCTGATTCAGTTCTACTCAGCCGTCATTGAGTCTGTTTTATGCACTTCCATCACTGTCTGGTTTGGTTCAGCTACCAAATCAGACATCAGGAGACTACAACGGACAGTCCGGACTGCGGAGAGGATCATTGGTGCCCCCCTGCCAACCCTCCAGGACCTGTACTCTTCCAGAGTGAGGAAGAGAGCAGGTAAAATCATCACAGACTCCACTCACCCTGGACACCACCTGTTTGAACTGTTACCGTCAAGACGGCGAATCAGATCACTGGCCACAAGAACATCTCGGCACAGGAACAGTTTCTTCCCACAGGCCATTTCCCTCCTGAACAGTTAACATATCTCCCAAGGCATATGCCTTAAGTGCAATACTCCCACTGTTTAGTGCAATATCCTACAACTCATGTGACACTTATATGTAGATTTTTTTTTCTATTTATAATATTCAAAACACTGTAAATATGTTCATAGTTCATAATCTGTAAATCTGAAAATGTCTACTCTGACTAAACCCAACTGTGATACTTTTATTCTCATATATTTATATTTTTATTTTTTATTCTTATAATTTGTAGTATTATGTTTCTTGTTGTATTTGTATCTGTATATGTCCACTGGAAGCCTCAGTACCAAAACAAAATCCTTGTGTGTGCAAGCACACTTGGCAATAAAGCTCTTTCTGATTCTGATTCTGATTCTGATTTGGGCTGTTGTTCCCTCCATCATAAATGAGTTGGTCTTGAAACACCGTAAACACTGTCATGTTCTCTTGCGTTCGGGAACATACTCGTGTGTGTGAGACGCTTCTGGAGGGAATTAAACCACATCATTCTGATCACACACTTTGACGTTTCAGAAACACCAAACCAACATTAGAGATGCTGCGACACCATTGGTCCACTGGCTAGTCCAGTTATCCAATCACAGCTGACTCTGAGGCAAACTCACATGGGTTTGTTGCGCATCGAAGGATTTATTCTGTAAATGTGTTTCATAGTAGATTATGCACGCTTTTCTATTGGATAAACAAAATATCCGACTCAATTTAGCGCATCTTATTTCCATCCAGCATTTTTAATGCCATCTCAATTTGCATAAAAATAGTACCACGGTAGCACGCGTGCAATACAGTTTTGTAAACTCCGTTACTTGTGTTTGTTTTTAGACATGATAACAGTCGTTTTATACTTGTGTTTATGCGATATCACGATTGTTGCTCGTGGATGAGTCAATGTCTGCACGATCTGCTTTTGAAGAAATATGGTAGTATCGCTACAGCGCACATTATCAGCTGCAGTTCTGCAGTTCATTATCGCCGCGTCCGCACGAGCGTGAAGGTGCAGAAGTATGAAGTCAATATAATGCCACATAGTTTTGCAAAAAAATAAAGTATCGCATGGTGACTTTAACTGTTGCGATCTGCAAAACTATTTTTTTGTCTTTTTTTCCCCTTTGCCATTCTTTATTTTTGTGAGTACATTTTTTTTTTCTTTGTTCAATACTTTATTTTCTTTTGCAATACTTTATTCTTTTGCAAAACTATGTGACATTATAATGACTCCATACAAGGGCCCATTTCGCTTGGCGTGTGCACGGCAGATTTTGTAAAGAGGTTTTGCGAAGATGCACGACTTAAATCTTTGAATCAGTTGGGAACAAAAGCCACTGACAGTTTTCAGTGTCTATCAGCAAGTAGGCTATCATTCTTTGCAGAATGAATTTGCTGAGCGATCTGGATCTGTAATTTGTCTCATTTGCAACCGAATTGTCGCTTAGAAGATAAAATGTGAAGACACATCACAATCTAAACCATGCATTTTGTCTTGACTCGCCCCCTACAGGCCTTTTAGGGGAAGTGGAGGTTGGTAAAGAACGCACGAAATGGCCGCTATTACATTACAACTTTTGATAATTATGCAATTTATACATAAGTCTCTTCTCTTTCTCTGTAATTCCTCAAATAAAAATAATCGTGATTAATTATCGTGATAATAATTTTGAGCAAAATATTTGTGATTATCAGTTTAACCATTATTTTGCTACTCGAGGCTAGCTCAAATTCGCCAAATGAACGTCCTCGTTGTGCGAATTTAATGACTGTTTCTAATATTCTTCGAGTAACAATTCGAGTTAAAGCTGGATGTATTTGGTGTGTGACGTGTGATGGCCTGCATCTGTCACGGTATACTAATTCATTGCTTCCTTCTCGTCTCGTGTTGTTGTTGTTGTATGAAAGCACGTGTGTTGTGGGCGTGATTGAGTGTCATTCCTCGATTCGCTCCAGCTGATCATCATATCATCACCAGCTGCAGCCGATCTCAATTCACTTTATATGCTCACAGTTTTCTCATCTCCATTGTCAGATCGTTGTTGGATGTGTCGGTGTTCCAGTCTTGTGTTCCTGAGTCTCTCGTCATGTGTTCCTGTGATTGTGGATTATCGTCGGTTGTGGATTATATCACCGCTTGTGGATTGTTCTTCGTCTGTCTTCACCGCACCACTTGGGATTCACCACGCTGACCATCGACGTCCCTGTGTCACCATTTCCACGCCCGTGTCTTTCTGTTTGGACTTCCCTATCTTTAAATAAAGAGTTGTTTAACTGCTATTGCTTCCTGTGATCCGTTAAGGCATGACAGAATCTGCATCAGGAGTTTCAACCCTCATGTTATTCCTCGGTCAGAACACACCAAAGACAATGAATTTAATGAATTTACTATATTTTAATTGATGCTTATGAGAGTATTTTTATGAGGTTTTGCATTTGGATATATATTTAGACTTCATCATGGCTGATTTGTAAATTGTAACCATAAAAAAAACTTGCCATTCATTTGCTACGACGTGTTTTTCACCATGAATATCAAGTTCAACCATTTTTTTAAATAATATTTAGCTTTTTCTAATCATGTCCATATTGTTTGTGTGCATAGTCAGGTTTTGTACCTGTATATATCGAATTGAAAAATTCAAAACATATTTTTTTTCAGTCTTAAATGAGTGAAGAATCATAACTATATGAACTCTATGAGTGAAGACATAATACTAATTAAAGCTGCAAGCAGCATTTAGCGGTGTTCAAGCAGTTAAGGCATTTAAGATTTTTAACCACACAAGCATCAAAAGACATTACGTTTTATGTAGCAAGCATTTAACCACTGATATCATAGATGGAATAGACCATGTTTTAGCATGATTTACCATGATATACCACATTTTAGTGTGATTTTTCATGATTTACCATGTTCCAGTATGATTTACCATGAATCTAGCATGATTTACCATGATTTACCAAGTTCTAGTATGATTTACTACGTTCTAGGATGATTTACCATAGAGCAGTGGTTCCCAAACCTGTCCTGAAGGACCCGTTTTCTCTGTCTCTCTAATCAATCACACCTGATTCAACTCATCAGCTCAATAACCTATGTGATTATGAGCTGATGAGTTGAATCAGGTGTGTTTGATTAGGGTTCCCAACACTGCCATAGAGTACCGTGATTCTAGCATGATTTACCATAGTTTATCATGATTTACCACATTGCTAGCATTGATGTGAAGTGTCAGTACAAATGAAGTGATAAACTCTGACAAAATATGATTGTGTTATAATAGTAATTGTTATACAAGTGATTTTATAGTGTCTAAATATGAATGCACCTGTTAAAAGACTTCATTAATAAGTAGAATGAGCCAATAAGTGGTCTTCTACTGCCCTCTGCTGGCCACTTTCATTTTGACAGTTTTTCCATTTTAACTCCTTTATGCAAGCTTACACACACACACACACACACACACACACACACACACACACACACACACACACACACACAAAATCATTATGAAAATATATTTGAATGTTATTTCATACATGTCTTTGCAAACTATTAATCAGATTATTCAGAATTTATTCAGAAACATAGGACTACACACACATTCTGTTGTAGATACAGAGATTTGAACTATGTCTCATTCAGGATTCACATTTGTCAATGTGACAGAATTGTCAATAGTGATACTTCAATAGATGAAATTAGACTTAATGTGATTGTAAATGTTAAAATGGTAATTTTATAAAGTCTAAATAGTAATTTTGTCACACTACTCAAGTATAATTCATATTTTAAACAGCAGGGGGCAGTAAAATACTACTTATTGGCTTAATATGCCATTATATTCATTTAATTTTCCCATTTTTAACTGTTATAGAGGCAAATCTTGTCCGATCTGTCTGAAATTTTTCATGATTGTTTGGAGTCATATGGCACATGTTCTGACTTGTTTTTAAGAAGATCTGAGCATTCATTGAAGAGATATAAGCTTTTGGGGACACTAGGTCATGGCTACATTGTGAAGTGACCCTATTATAGCCATCCAAATGAAGTTGTTCAACTTTTTCTGATAATTATTGATCTAGAGAGTCCAGAGAATTGTACTGCACTGGTTTTGAACATTATGATATGAACATTACATGATAATAAATGCAAAACACCATTTACAGCAAATACAGGCAATTTACCATAGGAAATACATTGTTTAAAAGCTTTTTAACAGTTATAGCGCCACCTATGGTCCGATCTCCATAAAATTTGGCATGCTTTTTAAGGATGTTATGTCACATATGCTCACCAATTTTTGTGAAGTTCTGAGTTTTCGTATAGGATTTATAGGCTTTTGACTATATTTTGCCACGCCCATTTTATAAATGACCCTGTTATAGCCAACCAAATGCCAAATTTCAACTTTTTTTGATAATTATTGATCTAGAGAGTCCAGAGAATTGTCCTAGACTGGTCTGGTTCCGATCGGGCGAAAATCCTAGGACTAGTTTGCAAAAGTAGGTTTTAAACATATTTGTGAATATTTAATGAACGATTTGATTGACAGCAATGGTTCTAGAGGCAAAGTTGTTCAGCATGAGGAGATCTATCAAATGATATGCATTTTGTGGGGATATGTGCCACACCACGTGATTACAGAGCCGTAAAACTCGTTAGCGCCAACTAGTGGCCGATTTCTTTCAAAACTCTTACAGACCTCTTGGGCCATGAGTCGAACATGCCCATCGAGTTTCGTTCCGATCGGCCTCCGTTAACCTCGTCTCACAGGTGCTCAAACTTCATTGGCCGATGGGGGCCATGTTTTTTGAGATAAGCCAATGTCCTTTTATACATACATGGGGCCTTGGACCAAGACACTGCATACCAATTTTCAAGTCAATCGGACCAACGGTCAGGTGGTCATAGCCCTATTTAAGGTTTTTTAATGTTATAGCGCCACCTAGTGCCCAATCGTCGCGATTTTTTTACTGTGACCTCAGAATGAACTTATTCACATGTGTACCGAGTTTGGTGAAGCTATCTCATTTACTTCTTGAGTTATAGCCATTTTAGTAAAATAGGCTCCGCCCACAACGTTCATTTTGCGCCCCCTAGCGACCGTGAATCAAAATTTCAACTTTTTTTCGATAATTATTGATATTCAGACTCCAGAGAACATTTTGGCACTGGTTTGGTTCCGATCGGGCGAAAAACCAGGGACTAGTTCGCAAAAGTAGTTTTTCGACAAAATTCAAAATGGCGGAAAATCTATCATGGCGGAAATGAAATCGGAGATATACGTTTTTTACTTCAGGTTTCCAGCTTTCCAGAGATATAAGACACTTGAGTCTACGACATACGGTCTAGGAGTTATGAGCAGTTTTGCGCAATTGGTTGCTATAGCGCCACCTATGGGCCAATCGGGCTCATAATTTGATAACCTCTCCTCGATTTTTGTACTACCATCTGACAAAGTTTCAAGTCTCTAGCACTTACGGTTTGGTCTGCACGATGCGTTTTAGCGGAGAATAATAATAATAAAAATCAGTACAAATACAATAGGTTTTCAGCACTTCGTGCTTGAACACCTAATAACCATAAGTAGTGCATGAGGACTGTTTTTCATCACGAATATCACAAGTTCAACCATTTAAAATAATATATATTTAGTCTTTTCTAATCATCATGTCCATCATTTTTTTTGTGTCACAAAATTCAGGTTTTGTACCAATCTGATGAAGTAAAAACAAATTTCAGTCTCAAATGAGTGACAAACTCTGTCAAACATTATGACCAAACACAGATAACTAGACTAGTAATAACTATATGAAGTGCATGAAGACTGTTTTTCACCATGAATATCACAAGTTCAACCATTTTCTAAAACAATATTGTAGCAATAATCAGATGATCAGCGCAATCATGTGGTTTTAATCAACTAGATTCTAATTAAGTAAACACTCCTCCATTCGGAGATTGTGACAAAAACAGATGTCATGGGACTTTTTAAGTTACAGATTCACACACGAAGCAAATGGTGCTCGGACTTAATTAAATTACCGATGCCAGAAGTGCCCCCGCGGCGTTTTTCGCTGATAACTAATCACAGGATCCTCTGTCTTACCACATGTGACTCGACAGGGACGCCTCTCTGGCCGGAGATCCCGTGGTGTCCCCTCTGCACGACACCTCACAAACACAGACAACCTTGTGTAATGAACCACACTGGTCATTGTAATCCAGACTTAAAACTCCTCAAATTCGAAGGACGCACACACATACACGGAACTGAAGACGATCAGGAGTCCAACGCGTGACTGACCACGCGACGAACTCTGAATACACACACACACACACACACACACACACACACAGAGACAATCATTCTGAACCACGTGTAGTTAAACTAACGTTTCAAATGTACAAATGTTTTCTGGTTGTGTTCAGGATTCCCTTGTGACCTAATTGATATAACTGTAAGCTTGTATGATATGTGATCAGTCTGACATTCACGAAAAATCATGTATCTGCATTTTACTAGCCCTAGGAATGCCGGTATGATTGGAATCAGAGAAATCGAATAAGATCGAATCACTAACCCAAAATGCAATATGAGGCATATTTTATTAATCCTAGTTTAGAAGTGTATTATTACTAAAGTTGTAATCTCCTATGCACATGACCCAGAAGGCGTGTACGTCGTGAACCACAAGGTTTGCCGACACGCCTCCTCCCAAACGATTGGATCAGACACGTACGAAAGGCGTGTCTCGAGCGCCTTCAAAACCAGGAGCGCCATGTCTCCCCAGTGCTAGCAGTTTCACTACGCCGAGAGAGATCCCAACTTCCCTGCGAACTCCAGCCCGGAGTTTCGCGTCGTTTTTCTACTTTGTTTTAATCTAAGTTCTTTCTTTTCTTGAGCTACCTCAGTTTGATAATTCTCCTTCGTTCAGTGCACTCACGAACGAAACTAATTTAAGATTAAGCATCTGTCGTACGAGCTGAAGCGATCGCAAACATCTACCTCCTACCGGAAGACGCTCCAGACACTCCGACCACGTTTCCTTTGTAACACAGCTACGCAAAAGGGACCATAAGATCAAGTAACGTACAATCTAAATTAAGTGCTGTTTAAGGTTGTCTAGATACGCCTAAGAAAGCCTTTGGGTCTCGTTTGAATTGTTTGAATTGTTTGAACTGATTTCTCTCTCTCTCTCTCTCTCTCTCTCTCTCGCTCACCCTCTAACTTTCTCTCTCCAATATGTCGTATTGCAATCGTTAATTGTTTGTTTTTGTTATGCATATTTACTCCTGCGTGATTTAAGTAGTTTATGTAATCTTTAGTCTTGTTTTATTAAACTCTATAATCTTTTGAATTGAATCTGTCTCATTGTTCTATAAACTTGAAGTCCCTGAACATGCCGATCTTATGCTACAAAGCTCTACTTGATTTATATTAAAATATCTAAAGTGCCTTACGCGAAAATATCATTTCTGGTGGCCACAGGAAGGGTATTTTTGATGTTTACAGGCTGGTAAACGAACGAGTGCATGATAAACTAAGTTTGAATCATATCAAAGTTTACCCTGATAATTGATCTGATTTTACTTACCTATATTAATAATTAATACGAGCAATCGTGTTAATGATTCATATATGGTGAGGTTTAACCTATTCCCTATTTGGGATAATCTAATTTGTGTATACGGTAATGCATATTCATCATCTCATGAATATTATTCCCCCTTTGAGTTAATAATTTCCCTACAAAAGTCATTGTCGCTACAATATTTAGCTTTTTCTAATCATTCCCATATTGTTTGTGTGCATTAAGGCAGGTTTTGTACCAATCCGATGAAATAAAAAACATTTTCAGTGTCAAATGAGTGAAGCAGCATAACTCTGTGAACTGAAGACGTGTGTGTGCGAGGCAGCAGAAGTACTCACGGGTGTGTGTCTGCTGTAGAGATGACAGATGCACCCCGCCTCGATGAGCACCCCCAGCAGGGCCACGGCCAGCAGCAGGTGCAGGAGCTGCAGCCGCGGGACGTCCCGCCGGAGGGGTGTGTGGTGCGGGAACACCTGGCTGTCCACCACGAACACCTGAGGACTGCGCTCCTTCACGCTCTCGCCCGCGTCCCGCATGCTGCACGCCACCGCCACTGAGCTACACACTGAAACACACTGAGTGTGTTTGTGTGTGTGTGTGTGAGAGAGAGAGAGAGAGGGAATGAGACAGAGAGAGAGAGAGCGAGAGAGAGAGACAGACAGACAGACAGACAGACAGACAGACAGACAGAGAGAGAGAGATCCTTTGACCTGAAACCGAGAGAGAGAGACTGAGTGTGAGGGGGAGAGAGAGAGAGAGAGAGAGACTGTGTGTGAGGGGGAGAGAGAGAGAGAGAGACTGTGTGTGAGGGAGAGAGAGAGAGAGAGAAAAAGAGAGACAGACAGACAGACAGACAGACAGACAGAGAGACTGTGTGTTTGTGTGTGCGTGCGCGTGTGTGTGTGTGTGTGTGTGTAGGGGGGGGGGGTTCAATAAGGGTAAGAAACTGAAATGAGGAAGTTGTGTCTGTGTGATGATGAATCTCTCTATCACTTCATTTGTACGCATGTCTTCTGTTGCTGTTCTCTATTTACATTGCTCAACATTTTTTTTTGCAATGTGAAAAAAGTGACAAAATCCTGCTTATTAAATCAAAAGTAACCTTTTATTGTTGTTACTTTAAAATAACAATGTCCTACTTATTCAATAAAAAGTTTTGTTACTCAAAAAGTAACAATATTCTATTTTTTTAAAGTAACTTATTGTTACTTATTGTTACTTATTATACGTATTGTTATTATTGTTAATGTATTAATATCCTACTTATTAAATACATTACCTTTTAATTATTCAGAAGTAACAATATTCTACTGATTAAAAACATAATGTATTGTTACTTGATAACAAAAAGGTAATTAACTTTATTTTTTGGGGTAACAATATACTAGTTATTAAATAAAATAACTTTTTATTATTGTTTCTTAAAAAGTAACAATATATTTTATATAATATAAATTGACAGCCACTAATGTACCAAACAGGAAGTGAGCTTTACTCTGTGAACTGAAGACGTGTGTGTTGCGATGGATTTTCACGATTAATACCGTTCCAAATTATAAAATATCCCGTCCTAGATATTAATATAATCCCGCGGTAACTAGAGTGCCTACTTCTAGTCGTGTCCTCAAGAGTTAGGTGATCAGTCTATATAAATTCGTATTCTATTATTATTAAATAATAGATTTCCCCTTTATATTATAAGTCTACCTTTTGTGGTACTCTTCAACCGTATTCGCACTATAACAATTTGTCATACATCTTAAACATATACACATGTTATATGCTGCCTCTTTGGCTAGGCTGTTTGATCAATCAAATATCATGGTGATTATTCTTATCTCAAAAGAATGCTCACCCTCTGATGTCGCTCTCTTCAGGAAGGGTCCTTCTGGCCCGGTTGGAAGAATGTGACTCGCACTCAATGATCCAAGGTCCAGTCAGATGATTATAATAAATGTTACAAAATTTATTAAAATAATCAAATGAAAAAGGAATACTTGTAACAGATTATAAATGAGTACTAACTAACAGATAGATACTAGCTAGGCTTGAAGCTTCTAGCCCCTGACAACTGCTGGTGTGTCAGGTTGGTGGTTGCAAGGAAGAGCGAGCAATCTCTCTTTTCTTCCTCTTATATAGTCTTTTCATGCAGCTGGCTCTTGTTTCTTCTAAGCACATTAAGCATCTAGTTTCCTATAATTAGTAACATACTTGCACAAAACCGCTGTTGCAAAAAGGAACTATGTTTCTAGCAAGAGATTAGAAGATATGGGTCCCTCATGCACACACTGTAAAAAAAGATTAGTTGACTCAACTTAACTAAGTCAAGTAATCTTGTTGCTTTGACTGAGTTAAGTTGACTCAACTTCCTGTATCAAGTAATGTGGACTGGAAAACATTAGTTAAGAGAACTAAAAAAAAGATGTTGGTTGAACTTATGTTGGTAAATGGACTGCATTTATATAGTGCCATCCAGCTCGTCGGGAGCAGCTGGGGTTAGGTGTCTTGCTCATGGACACCTCGACACTTGGTCAGGTGGAACCGGGGATTGAACAACCAATCTTCCGGTTTGTAGACAACCTACATGAACCACTGAGCCACTGCCGCTCAGATGTTATCAAGTTAGTTTACAGAAATTTCTAGATTTCAAAAATTTAAGCAAACTAATATCTACAAAGAATCTACATGAGAATTGAGAATTGGCCAGTCAAACTTAACACTGACACTCTGGCGGCGCTAGCCAGCTGAATTAACAGCGCTCAAAGTCGACACTCAGAGGCTGTGTGCAAAATCATATCCTATACCCTCATTCACTATTCCCTACATTAGTTCACTAATATAGTCCACTTGACTGAGTGAATAATTCAGTTATTTTTCAGGTAATTAAGTTAATTGAGACCCTGATAAACACCTGCTGTTAACAATCAGAATCACTGAAGGAAAGAGGAACAAGAAGAACAGAAAAAAAGACGAAATCAAGATAAAAGACATTAAATCTTAGCAAAAGATCTCAGCAGAGGAGGATTAAACATCTCCACAAACAGCATTACCAGCTTCACTTATTACTAACCAGACTGACTTTATTTCTGTCAGACGTCTACAGAAGTTCTTATTAAAAGGTGACAGAGGTTTAGATGTCATTTTATTTTCATTTGATGTTACCATAATAGTGATCAGTGATTGCTTTAGTTGGGCTCTTGACCCTTGACTTTTGAACATTAGTTGTTCTTTGGCTGCTGTAGCTGTGTCTTTAAAATACATCAGCTATGGCACAAAGCTGAAGACAACAGGATGACAATGACTGTTTGTTAATAGTCACAATCATCATATAATGGCCTGATTCACTGATCTCATTTGCTGCCTAAAGTTGTTAAATCTAGTGATGGCAAAATGAGGCTTCCTGAACCACTGAGACCTCGCAGCCCATTGCTTCACCCAAAGGTTCATTACTCGAAGCTTCATTCAGCATTGCTCACTAGTGACACCTAGCTACTGTGCAAAGAAATAGCATACAAATAAATAAATTATGAACCAATGACCTGAGCAAACTTATGATGTCCGTACCACCACCCCCCACCCCCCCCCCCCCCCCCCCTCTGTTTTATTTATTTATTTATTTATTTTCTTCTCACTGTTAATGTCTGTAACCTTTCATTTGCAATAATAAAAAGACCTGAGCAGACATTTGTCCAGTGCCTGGGTATAAAATAAAATATAGGCCTATCTTTATCTGTCTGAATTTACTTGTGCAGAGACAACTGTCACACACACAGTTAATTAATTATTCATAAATTGTTTAGATAGTGACAGTATGAACAACAAAAGTGAGACTATGTTGAGTGCAGTGCTTATGGTGGAGGGAGTTTAATAAAGTAAACTGCAACAGAATAGTCTGGGGTGGAAAAAGTTAAGAATTGTTTCTGGGGGGGTTTGTGCAGTGAACTGTGACTAGTTTTAGTGCAGTGTTGTGTTTATGGGACTGGGGATATAGAGGAGCAAACTGCAACACTGCAGTTTGGGGTGGGTGAAGGAAGGATTACAATAGATTTTTATTGAGAAACAGAATTTTTTCAAGTGTGTTGGGGTTTAGACGATTCCTCTTCTTGGACAGAACCTCTCCGGCCTTGGAAAAGATCCTTTCACAAGGAACAGAGGATGCAGGGGAACATAAAAAAGCCAGTGCCAGCTGGTATAAATGAGGATACTGATGCTTCTGTTGAGGCCAGACGGGGAGGATCTCCTCTTTCTTGATTACCAGGAAAAAAGGAAGAGTCGCAAAAAGCAAACAAATCCAGAAGGGCAATCCAAAACAAAAGGCAGTCCAGTCCAGATCCAAAAATCCAAAGCAATCCAATAATCTTATCTAATTAATATAACAAGACTATAATATAGCTACTATAATTAATAATAACAATATACTATAAGTATTCTAACCTGATATAATGTAATAATATACAGCCCTAACACATATATGATGTGTTAGGGCTATAATGACACACAATAATGACAATGATAATGAGAGTTCTCTGACTCTGACACTACTACACCTGCTTCTACTACTCCTGATAACACCCACAAGGTGGCGCGAGTTTCGAACCCCCTTTTTCGGAAGCGACACTCAGACCGAACCGATGACGTATCCACACAAACCGAGGCCTCGTTTGTCATTAGTCACGTGATTTTCACGTTAACAACACAAGCCTCGAATCGCGGCTTCATCTGGCACGCCCATTTTTTCTCGATACGAGCTCCGACGCCTCGGTTCAAATGTCACATCACTAGTTAAATCAGCCCGTTCTCATCCTTTGGCGTCATACATGTGACGCTTTGTACATTTCGTTGAAATCTTACGCACATGGCATCCTTTAGCATCAATATGAGACGCAGAACCCAAGACGTCATACAGGTGACGCGCGTCTAAATCCAACGCACATGGCATCGTTTAGCGTGAATATGAGACGCAGATCCCAAGGCGTCATAACCGTACCCTACCCCAGACCTAAACCTACCCATAACAGTGCGTGTTATATTGACGCTAAAGGATGCCATGTGCGTAAGATTTCGACGAAATGTCATATGGCGTCACCTATATGACGCCAAAGGATGAGAATGCGTTGGTTAAATGGTGATGTCTTGTAGTTTTGATTTTGTTGTCATTGTGAATTTACAGACTGAGATCTATCGTGGATTTGACGTAAAGAAAATAATGATTTTAAAAAGGTTATACTTAGAACATTTTGAACTTCTTGATCAGCCAGACACACACAGGCATCAATAATCGGTGTATGGATCTCAACAATGGTGACAATCATAAGTTTTATGCTGCAATGCATGTTGGGTACCAAAAAAAAACATGACTCCCAGCATGCATTGCAGCATGAATAAATTATGCAGCTGATTTGTCTGGTTATTTGCTTTAATTTTTTGTTTTATTTTTACTTTTTGTTATTATTTTTGCTTTTGGTTTTGTGTTGACTTTTAGTTGCGTATTTTGGGATGTTCAAATTTAATGTTATCTTTTTTGTTGATTGTCACCATTGTTGAGATTCATACACCGATTATTGATGCCTGTGTGTGTCTGGCTGATCAAGAAGTTCAAAATGTTCTGAGTATAACTTTTTAAAATCATTATTTTCTTTACGTCAAATCCACGATAGATCTCAATCTGTAAAATCACAATGACAACAAAATAAAAACTACAAGACATCAACCATTTAACAACTTTAGGCAGCAAATGAGATCAGTAAATCAGGCCATTATATGATGATTGTGACTATTAACAAACAGTCATTGTCATCCTGTTGTCTTCAGCTTTGTGCCATAGCTGATGTATTTTAAAGACACAGCTACAGCAGCCAAAGAAAACCTAATGTTCAAAAGTCAAGGGTCAAGAGCCCAACTAAAGCAATCACTGTCATCACTATTATGGTAACATCAAATGAAAATAAAATGACGTCTAAACCTCTGTCACCTTTTAATAAGAACTTCTGTAGACGTCTGACAGAAATAAAGTCAGTCTGGTTAGTAATAAGTGAAGCTGGTAATGCTGTTTGTGGAGATGTTTAATCCTCCTCTGCTGAGATCTTTTGCTAAGATTTAATGTCTTTTATCTTGATTTCGTCTTTTTTTCTGTTCTTCTTGTTCCTATCTCCTTCAGTGATTCTGATTGTTAACAGCAGGTGTTTATCAGGGTCTCAATTAACTTAGAAAATTAACTGAATTATTCACTCAGTCAAGTGGACTATATTAGTGAACTAATGTAGGGAATAGTGAATGAGGGTATACACGGGCGTAATTTCCTATGGGGACAGGGGGGACATGTCCCCCCCACTTTTCAAAATCCCGTTTGTGTCCCCCCCACTTTCAAATTCGTTTATGATTTTTTTTTACCACACGCCGTCATCGCCACGGAGGATCAGGAGATAAACTGTGCCGATGCGCGCGTCCGCAGCCAGGAACGTCTCGTCCACACTCTAAAAATAGCTCACCAAAAGTTCTAATGAGCAGGTATCGCGCTGTCTGTGAATGACCTGACGCGCGCGCGCACACACACACACACACACACACACACACACGACGCACAGAATCCAGTTCTCTTTCGTTTCGCGCTTGAATAATAACACACACATTTATGCCAAAATGTCCGTTTTGTGAATTGTATCCTCACAAGAACAGTCTTGAGTTAAATACAATCTTAAATGAAAGTTAAGGGTAAATGAGAAAATTAAATGTGTAAGATCCTGTCATAAGCGGCTGCTCTTAAAGGGACAGCAGCCAATTCTGTCTGTCAGTAAAGTTAACCAAAGCACAAAGGCAAACAGAGCAAATTACTCACTGATCTTGTCTAAAGAACGTTTTTAGCTTTAATAAGGATTAATCTATATTTAATTTATAATTTATGCAGTGCAGACTATTTGATAACCTTATTCAATGTCTGTATATTTTGTACCTGTTAGACAGGAAGTGCACAAGTAAATATGACATTTATTATGGGTTTATGTGAGGATTGTTTAAAGTTCACTTAAATTAAAAGTTGTTATATTTTTGAAGCCTAATAAATGTTTCAAATTTGGGGGGGGGGGGGGGGATCCTTTTCATCAAGACATCAGTAGCTATATTAATATCAGTGATACTGGCCTTCATTCATAAAATATGCTATACAATTATTTAAAATATACAGTCTTTATGTTGTTTTTACATTACAGTGGAAATTGGGTCTCACATTATTTCAATTTTATTTACACACAAAACATTAATGGTGAACATTTTTGACTTTATAAAATGATTCTCTCAAGTCTTGGCAATCAATAAAAAAGTAAGACATCTTTTAGTTATACATAGTTTAGTAGCCTTCTTTTATTTTTGGCAGAATTTATCATTATAATTGACTTAATTATTTCCTGGATTTTGTATCACCATAGTCCCTAAATGTATGTAAATGCAGGAAATGGGATACAAATCGAAAAAAAATTCCCCATTTTGTGTCCCCCCCACTTCTCAAACCAAAGTTACACCCTTGCTCTCTGATCAGTCTCATGTGTCTCTCTGTGGGTTTCCTGATTGAGTGTGTTTAAACTAAACTGAGACCCTGAACCTTCACATGTTTTCTGTGGCTTTGAGCTGGACGGAAAAAACTTATCTTATCATCACACAAACACAAAAACACCTCCAGCGTTCATGGGAAACTTTGAGACAAAAAATGTAATCGCAGATTAAATATTTGACAAAAAACAGTGGGTGAAAGTCTCCGGATGACCGACTACTTCCAGTGAGATTCTGAAGTGTGTATATGATGGACACTTTATAATCCCATGAGGCCACAGGAGAGGATTTATGACTGACAGTTATTGTGGAATTCTGTTTAACGTTGCATTAAAAAAACATATTTTACCTTTACCTCAGAAAATGTTGACGTTTTTTCCTCAGATTAGATCTTGCTGAAGTACAAACAAATAACTATAAGAAAATAATATAGATTCTTTTTTTTTCACAAATCTCTAAACAACTCTTATAAGAATTGTAAAAGAGTCAGGATATTTAAATGTAAAGGAAAAATCCATAAGAGGAACCAGACTCATCTGACAATATACGATCAATCTACATATGATAAATATAATCTGTTTATACAGTACGTGTATCATATGGTGCTCAGTTTAGACCCTGTTTACTGTAAATCAGTCTGCATATTTACTGTAAATACATCAGTTTATCTGCCATCGTGAGATGATTGACAGCAGCGTATTCACTGTAATCCTGATTATTCCTGATACTGACACTGTCAGGACAGTCAGATTTCTTGTGGAAATTCACCACTGCGTAATTCAGATCCTCAGCAGAAGTGATGCAGCACTGAGAGTCTCCAGTGGCTTTCTCAACTGTAGCGTAAACACAGTTAGAAGAAACAAAGGGGCTTGTGGGTAATTGAGCAGTTGCATAAACAGTGTCAGAAGAATCAGAGGGCTTTGTGGGTAATTGTTTTTGAGTGTCTTTAATCTCCTCATAATCACAACCAGTGTGAGAAACCTGAGGAGAGACAGAGAAATTATTTACAGCTCTGAATATCATCAGGTTGGAAGGCTTTAGACATTTAATTAAACATGTTATACAGTAACTGGACTCACAACTTCATGTTTTCCTGGTCCAGTCTGAGATGACGAATCACTATCTGCCAAAAACAAACGTCCTTAAATTAATGACATCATACATTATCACACTTGAACAATTATATCCTTTATAAATGTTTTTTAAAACCTCATCAAATATCTGTATTTTGTATTTGTAGCCAATAGGTGACAACAGATTCAAATTGGGAAAACAAATCTTTGTGTTTTAATCTCAGTATAAATGGAGAGTTTCTATATCTAAAGTAGTTAGGAAGGAGGTTTACCTTGAGACTGATACTTCTTACAGAGAAACAGAAATAAGAGTCCAGCGATTATCAGAAAAAGAAGAACCAGACCCAGAACCAGAGGGACGATCAGAGAAGAGCCTGAAAATACTAGAAATAATAATAAGAGAATCTGATCCCTTTGAGATAAATATTAGATTGTATGTTTATATTTCAGCACAAGGTCACCTGTTGACATGTTAGGAGACACTGATGTAGAACTTATGAAAACAGAAGCCGATGATGATGATGGTGACGATGTCGTTTTTAGAACTTCTGTATCTAAAACAATATTAAAATGGAGGGATAACGAAACTGATTTTCGAAAGGATTTTCTTTCTTTCTTTCTTTCTTTCTTTCTTTCTTTCTTTCTTTCTTTCTTTCTTTCTTTCTTTCGCTCGCCCCAGACACAGATCTTGACATCATGTCTTTTAATGGTTACTGATGTAATTCCCCTACCTATAATTAATGTTTTGTGATGCACAGATGCACAGAAATCACAACCGCAAGCAGTTTATTTAAGCTTTAGGAATTTATAAATAAACACATGTTTCTCATGGTGAATAAAACAAAACAGCACAAATGAAGGATAAAAATTACCATTTTCTTATCCGTACACACTCTTAACTTCAGTTTTAACTGTGGTGCAAGTGTGGTAAAGTGAACTAGCATAAATACTGAAAACTGCACTAAAATTACAACACTGCTACTAAAGAAAAAAGGATCTTGTGATACTGTGTCCAAATTGCTGCAACACTAAACTCTGTTGTAAGACCAAATGACCACACAAACTTTCACACTTTGTTCAGATGTCCAGTTCCTGAGTTCATACACTGCTGTAGCTCTTACCAAGAAAATGACATGTAGATACTTCAGTACCTTCATCTTCAATCCTGTTCGTCACACTACTGATTTTTTGACCTGTTCAACACAAACCCAGATATCAGTGTGTAAAAAAATCAAGCCAGTAATGATACTTCATCTTCATTTAATAACAAACACGTCTTTTATGAGTTTCACATGTGAACGTCAGTGATTTCAGTCAGTGTTGAGTATCGTGATGTTGTGGAGATCTTCATGGGTTTGAGGATCTCAGTTTCTCACCTGTTAAAACCTTCAGATTCACTTCAGTGTGGGGATCTAGTCCTGTTTTATCAACTGCACAGTAATACGTCCCAGAATCCTCTTCTCTCAGATCTCTGATGGTCACAGTGAAGACTGATGAACTTGTGTCGTCATACAAAGAGAATCTTTCCTTCTGAACCCATTTATCTTTAATATTAGTCCTGATTCTGTCTGTGCAGACTGACCACTGTCCTTTACAAAAATACTTTTCTTTTCCTTTATTTTTTCTCCCATATCTGCATGTGATCGTGACTCCTCCACCTGAATATCCTCTCACACTGATGGAGCTCACGACACCTACAACAAACCAGCATTACAACACTAATATATTTATGAGAATGAACATAGATGAACTTTCAAATCACTTTTACATTTTTAAAAATACATTCAACAACATGAACTGAATTTAAAGATGATCCTCGTCAAATGCTTTATTTTTTCGTGGTTTACTCTGAGTTCAGATTCTTACCAGGAATCATCATCAGAGTGAAAGTCCAGATGATCTTCATTCTTCTCTCTTATTAAATGATCTTCTCTGTTGTTAGTAGATTCAGTTTTCTGAAGCTCTCGATGTGTGTTCACATGAGTTTTGAGTGTTTCTTTCCTGGTTACATGTTTAACATGAAGAGCTGAATGTGTCAGAGACGCCCACTTCCCCTGAGAGAGAGAGAGAGAGAGAGAGAGAGAGAGAGAGAGAGAGAGAGAGAGAGAGAGAGAGAGAATCAGCAGCACCAGTCCTCGTCTCACTGCAGCCCAGCACCAACCAGCACAGAGGAACCTGAAATAGCTCTACTCATCAATTCAAACGGCAAATTCATCGATGTAAAGAAAATTTTCCCCCAACACAGAGCTGTAAAATTCTGGTGTCCCACCACTGACAAAGCCCTGGAGCTCCTGACAGAGTCCCAGCTAGGCCGGCCCAGCCACATCATTATCCACACGGGCACCAACGACCAGCGGAGCCAGCAGGACCGAGTGTCTGACTCCCTCAGAGCTGTCGTGGAAAAAGCTAGAAAAACTTTCCCCAACTCTAAAATCATCCTGTCCACTTTACTTCAGAGGAGAGATTTCCATCCCAACACAATAAATAAAATAAATTCCAGCATCTCTAGACACTGACTCTAGACACGGGGGCAGTCATGGCCTAATGGTAACAGAGTTGGACTGGTGACCCAAAGGTTGCTGGTTTGATTCCAGTACCGGCAGGAATATGGCAGGAATCCTTGAGCAAGGCATCTAACCCCCAATCGCTCCCCGGGCGCCACTCAAGGCTGCCCGCTGCTCCAGGTGTGTGTATCCACGTTTGCAGTGTGTGTGTGTGTGTGTGTTCACTACTCACTACTCTGCTCCTAATGTGTGTGCACTTACTTGGATGGGTTAAATGCAGAGGTCAAATTCCAAGTATGGGTTACCATACTTGGCCATCACGTGTCAATTTCACTTTCACTGTGCCCTCCCGCCCGACGTCCACTTAGCCCATCATCCAGACCTGGACACTAAATGTCTATACATTTACCTTTGTGCAATTTACATTCCACCCCCTGAGTCTCTGTATTTCCAAGAGGAAACTTTCCAAAATATAGAAAGAGAAATCAGCCATTTCCAGGCCCAGGGAAATGTGCTGCTAATGGGTGATTTAAACGCTAGAACAGGAGAAGAATTAGATTTCATAGAATCGCACGGGACCAGATTCATCACAGGCAATAACGTCTTGTACCCTTCTTACCCCAGCAGACAAAACTGCGATGAAACCATGAACGCTCACGGACGGCCGCTACTGCAGCTCTGCCGAGGATTGGCTCTGTAGAAGACTGCGAGGAGACTCGCTCGGCCGATACACCTACAGCTCAGCTCTCGGTGACAGCACTGTAGATTATACCATCACAGATCTAGACCTCATCCATCTCTTATTTTACAGTTTTTTACGATTGCTATGACAGATTTTTCAATACTTTTAACAATTTTCCAAAACTCTAAACACAGTTATCACTACATCCGCCTGTGTAAGCTATACTATTAACGCATTTATTGTTGCTTTAACACAAAATGCATACAATTAACACAAATTTAAAATGCTTGAACTTCTTTTACACACAAGCTCAAACAAGACCAAAACAATGGATTTTTACTGCCAAAATTACCAATGCTTTAACACTGTATGTCAGAACAGATAACACCATGTTCTAAACCTAACCCAGGCTAAAGTCAAGGTAAACAGCTGTTTATATTGTGAATTGAAATACAAATATATCCCCTGTATTTTATTCTATTGTTACTGAGAAACAGCTGATTGAATAATGCAAAAATATAAATCACAGCTAATTTCAAATCTAGGAAACACACTCAGGTGTTGAGGTTCTTTCAATTGCATGACCATATAGTATAAAAGAGGACATTTCGGGCTGATTTTTTGTGTAAAGGGAACAATATAGAGCAACAAAAGAAAGAAAGAAAGAAAGAAAGAAAGAAAGAAAGAAAGAAAGAAAGAAAGAAAGAAAGAAAGAAAGAAAGAAAGAAAGAAAGAAAGAAAGAAAAATGTCTGCACTAGGTAGAGGAAGACGTGTACCAGGACAAGGGAGAGGAGTGGGACAAGGACAAGGGAGAGGAGTTAGAATGCATGGTGGCGCTCAAAGAAGGGCCAGAGCTAGGGTAACTAATGAAATAAGACCTGCACGAAAGACTTGTGCCAGAGGTAGAAAGGGGACAGGTGAGAGACCACTTGCCAACGTGATCACATGGACAATGTGGCATTCCACCATTCCTCTGCAGTTCATTGACGCCTGTCCTAGGATGATGTCCCTTTTCCTTGCTCCTTTCTCCCCTTTCCTCAACCCCATTGAGGAGTTTACTCATCCTGGAGATGGAAGGTTTTTGACCATCATCCACAAAACCAAATGTCCCTCCTGGATGCAATGGATGCTGCATGCCAAGACATCACAGCTGAACACTGCCAGGGGTGGATAAGGCATGCCAAACGATTCTTCCCACGATGCCTTGCCAAAGAAGGTGTGATGTGGATGAGAACATGTGGCCAAATGCAGAAGACCGGGCAGATTAGAAGATGACTCTTTTTTTAATTGTTTTTATTCTTCTTGTGCTTTTTCTGTTTGTATATTTTGTATTTTCACATAATAAATGGCAGCTATATTGCATATTTTGTTATATTTCAGTAATGTCCTTTTGCAAATAAAGTATTTACTGTATTGCAGCAATTCTGTCTCTGTCTTCGTTTTTTTCATAAACCGTACAATCTATAAAGTTACTCTGAGATGGTCATTCATTTTTTGTATTGAATTTCTGCAGCAAAATAAACAAAATGCATGCATTTACTAAACCCAACAAAACAAAAATGTAGAGAGGCTTCAAAAGAAACTACATTGCAAAACACAATCTATGATCAATACAATATACTGTCTATTGTATAAGGGCAGACCTGACACATAAAATAATGCAGTTTCTCATTTCAGCTGATGATAGTGTTTTTTTGTCATTGTGTTATGATTGACTAAATGTTCCTGTTGGAAGAGAACATGTGTTAGTGTTTTGAATAATTATTTGATTTTGAAACATGTTTGCAGTGTTTTGTTAGACATAGTGTATTATGTTAGTGTATTATTGTATTTTGAAAATTAGTTTTGGAGTTTAGTTTACAATGTGTGATTTTGAGCATGAAATTAACCGTTTTGCCAATTGTGTGTTTTAGGTGTGTTGGTGCGTTAAGAGTTTAGGAAACTTGTTAAATGTATGGAAAAAACTGTCATAGCGATTGGAAAAAACTGTAATAATAAAAAAATCTGCATGAGTGATGAGTCCATGTCATTATAAAGTCGCCCATTATTTGAAAAACCTAATTCCTCCAGATTCACTCTTTCGTGTTAAACACACAGGAGGCACGCAAATCAGTGTAATTTATAATGAATTAAAATCATATTCATTAGAGCCGACTCACCCTGTCAGCCATCATAACACTACACAACGCTCATTTCAATAAAACCAAGACATTTAACAGCCCATTACATTTGCCACTAGATGGAGCCGAAGGTTTAAATGACTCTTCTGATGAACAGGACGAACAGGAAATTACAAACACAAACTCTAAAGAGATTCAAAGAGACTAATTTAATAACTAGATTAATAAAAGACTAATCCAATAACAAAGCTATTTAAAAAAAAATAAAAAATAAAAATCTTCACCAGTGAATTAATCCAGCAGAGAAAAATGTCCAAACAGTCGTGTAAGAAACCGTTTCTCTTCACTGACCACATATATCCTGCAAACCTTACAAACACATTTCAGCACAGCAAACCAACTCACATTACCTCTAGATCATGTAGAATCTAGTCTGATCTATTTGATAATAGTCATTTTGAAGTTTAAGAGTAATGTGTTGAGCTCAATATATAAATGCATAAAGTATTTTTATGATTTAAAATTATGATCCACCGTGAACGTGGTTTCCATTCTTTCAACATTTATAGGATGTTTACAGATATTCTGTCATTGATTTGTGGCTGATTGTATTTATTTAATTTGATCAGTTTTTAAAAGTACAATTTTTAAACCACACATGGATCATTTGTAAATCATAGATTAGATAGAGATAGAGATGCATCTGACAAAACATTTTAAAATGTCTTAATTTATTAAAAATAATTATTTTATGGTTTGGGTTAGTCTTTAATAGTTATCTGCTTCATAAATGAATGTGCGTGCATGTGTGTTTGTTTGTGTGTGTGTGTGTGTGTGTGTGTGTGTGTGTGTGTGAGTGTGTGTGTGTGTGTGTGTGTGTGTGTGTGTGTGTGTGTGTGTGTGTGTGTGTGGTGTGTGTGTGTGTGTGTGTGTGTGTCTGTGTGTGTGTCTGTGTGTGTGTCTGTGTGTGTGTGTGTGTGTGTGTGTGTGTGTGTGTAGGACAGCATCACCTCATCTTAATAAACACTCAGTCACAGTGAATCCTCCAATCAGCAGCAGAGTCAAACACAAGGAAATATTATTGATCAAAGAGAAAAACACACAAACACATTAGGGAGAAACGGGGATGTAATGAAATGCATGTATGAAAAAAATAAATAATAATGATAATAAAAATACTGTATATATATAGTGCCCAAAGTGCCCTTTTGTCAAAGCAAAATTTCCTCTCTTTTTTTTTGTAATTAAAGGCCTTGTTGTGGATGCCTGCCTATGCCCAATTAAATATTAGTAAAATTAATGAATAATAATTTCGACATTATATCTCACAATTCTGACGTTATAACACGCAATTCTGACTTTATATCTCACAATTCTGACTTTATAACACATAATTGCGAGTTTATATCTTGCAATTCGGACATATTTTCTCAGAATTGTGAGATATAAACTCGCAATTGCGAGTTATAAAGTCCAATTCTATTGGGAAAAAAAGACTGACTTTTTTCCTCTCAGAATAGTTTATATCTCACAATTCTGACTTTATAACACGCAATTTTGACTTTATAACACGCAATTCTGGATTTATAACACGCAATTCTGACTTAATAACACGCAATTCTGACTTTATATCTCGCAATTCTGACTTTATAACACGCAATTCTGACTTTATAACACGCAATTCTGACTTTATAACACGCAATTCTGACTTTATATCACGCAATTCTGACTTTATAACACGCAATTCTGACTTTATAACACGCAATTCTGACTTTATAACACGCAATTCTGACTTTATATCTCGCAATTCTGACTTTATAACACGCAATTCTGACTTTATAACACGCAATTCTGACTTTATAACACGCAATTCTGACTTTATAACACGCAATTCTGACTTCATATCTCGCAATTCTGACTTTATAACACGCAATTCTGACTTTATAATACGCAATTCTGACTTTATATCTCGCAATTCTGACTTTATAACACGCAATTCTGACTTTATAACACGCAATTCTGACTTTATAACACGCAATTCTGACTTTATAACACGCAATTCTGACTTTATATCTCGCAATTCTGACTTTATAACACGCAATTCTGACTTTATATCTCGCAATTCTGACTTTATAACACGCAATTCTGACTTTATAACACGCAATTCTGACTTCATATCTCGCAATTCTGACTTTATAACACGCAATTCTGACTTTATATCTCGTAATTCTGACTTTATAACACGCAATTCTGACTTTATATCTCGCAATTCTGACTTCATATCTCGCAATTCTGACTTTATAACACGCAATTCTGACTTTATAACACGCAATTCTGACTTTATATCTCGCAATTCTGACTTTATATCTCGCAATTCTGACTTTATAACACGCAATTCTGACTTCATAACACGCAATTCTGACTTTATAACATGCAATTCTGACTTTATAACACGCAATTCTGACTTTATATCTCGAAATTCTGACTTTATAACACGCAATTCTGACTTTATAACACGCAATTCTGACTTTATATCTCGCAATTCTGACTTTATATCTCGCAATTCTGACTTTATAACACTCAATTCTGACTTTATATCTCGCAATTCTGACTTAATAACACGCAATTCGGACTTTATAACACGCAATTCTGACTTCATATCTCGCAATTCTGACTTTATAACACGCAATTCTGACTTTATATCTCGCAATTCTGACTTTATAACACGCAATTCTGACTTTATATCTCGCAATTCTGACTTTATAACACGCAATTCTGACTTTATATCTCGCAATTCTGACTTTATAACACGCAATTCTGACTTTATATCTCGCAATTCTGACTTTATAACACGCAATTCTGACTTCATATCTCGCAATTCTGACTTTATAACACGTAATTCTGACTTTATAACACGCAATTGCGACTTTATATCTCCCAATACTGACATTATAACACGCAATTGCGACTTTATTTCACGCAAGTCTGACTTTATATCTCGCAATTCTGAGAAATAAAGTCAGAATTGTTAGATAAAAAGTCGCAATTACCTTTTTTATGTTTCATTCTGTGGTGGAAACAAGCTTCCATAGTCTTTGCTGTATTTTGCTGTAAAAAAAATTGCTGTATTTTTTCTGTTTGCTTTGTTTTTATTGTATAAATGTTACTCATATTTTTGTAATTCAGTTTTTGCCATCAAAATAGCCACACATGCTGACATGGTATTAAATAAATCTACTGTACTTTACGAAACATGGGCCACGCTGATTTTAATATATAATAATGTTTACTAAAGTTTTTACTATAACGGATGTTCTTAATTGTTCTGTATAACAGAGAAGAAAAAGCCATCAGGTTGGGATAACTTAAGACACTTCAGTTTCTAATACCAGACTTATTAAAGGTGCAATGTGTAATATTTCTGAGGATCTATTGACAGTGACTATGTTTTCAGTGGTGTATAAAGACCTTTTATTACCTTAGAATGAGCAGTTTCGGTCTACACACACCGCGGGTTCCCTTACATTGAAATGCGCCGACATGTTTCTACCATAGCCAGGGCCGTTTCAAGATATTTGGGGGCCCTAGGCAGAAATCTGCCTGGACGCATTTGTGAGAAAATCTGCCTGGACGCATTTGTGAGAAAATCGAGCCGAGAGATCTCACAATCATAACAGACAGATATGTATTTGTATGCACTATAGATTTGGTATTTGTTCTAATGTTACATGCAATTTGTAGGATGGTTTGTATTTATCAAGGAACATTTATTTATATTTGTAAAACACAATATTGGTTACTCCACTGCATTTTCGCTCAAATTGACCTTTGTTTTTGCAAATTGCTTTCTGTTTGTTTGCGAGTCGATTTTTCCTTTGCAAAGCAGATCGAGTTTGTTTGCAAAATGCTGGATTTGTTTGTTTAATTTTGGCACATAATTCGCTCTATAGATATTGCGCTAATCGCGAAACACTTATACTTTCAGATCCCGATAATACCCCGTCACAGGCCATTCCTGAGATTCGCCTTCGACGGTCGGGTAAAAATAAAACCTGCTGGAAACCACAAACCATGAAAGAGTGACTCTGAAGAGTCTGAACTCTTGATAACAGAAGAGACTCGCTGCTCATGTTCAGAGCTGAACTGACCCATACACATTTTATATTTTTGAACAATAACTGTAAAGAGGTTTGAACATTGAATAGTATTTAAATGTAAATCAGGGCTGTGCAGATATTGAGTCACTCGTGACGCTTCAGTTTTAACTGTGAAAGAGTGTGAAGTAATAATCTAATCATTTAATATTCGATAACTGTTCAACAATAGAAATGTTAAATATCTAACAATAACATTCAGTTTCAATTGGAGAAATGCATGACTATGTGTGATAGTGTGATTCATATATTTCAGTGAATGTGACGAAACATGAATATTATACAAAAAAAAATTTAAAAAAGAAACACCTATTGTAAATAGTAAAAAAAAATGACTACAATAAATTATTTTACTGTTTTTCTTTCTTTATTTTTATTCCCTTTTCATCCATTTAAATCATATCATTATTTAATTACTTTAAATTATTTACATAAAAAGGACAATCACTGTTCTCAGTTGTTTTTGTGGCGTATTGAACATTGTCAAACACACCTAATCTTTTTCAGCAAGTTCTGCAGCCAGTAAAATTACCTTCATTTTTATTACAAAACAACACAAAAATATACATCTTACCTGTCTAAATACTGAGACTTTAGTGATGATGTCAGACACACACCAGTATTTCCCAGAATCCTCTTCTCTCAGATCAGTGGTTTACAGTAAAGACTCCAGCAGTAAAATATACATTAGGACTCTGTCAACCAACAAGCAGATTCAATGCAAACGATTAAAATAAAACAATTCAAAGTAAAAGGTTAACATGAAGTCACGTGAAAATGTTAAAAATGTAAGATATACATACACAATAATTGATACCTCAGGAAGTTTGCGTGTTAAGGGTACCGAGGCTCAGACCCGTGTGTTATAAGAAGGCAAATGCTTTGTAATCTGAAGATCTGCAGTGTTTCTTCTCTGTCTCTCCTCAGATCATCAGAGGATCATCAGCTGAAGTCTGAGTCTGAGTGATGCTTCTGTCACTTTAACAGGCAGTTCTGGATTCAGCATCGGACAGCAGCTGTCAATCAAACTCCAGCATCACTGATGACAGATTAACAACACAAACTGGACAAAGACAGAAATGCTGAGACTTGACTTTATCTGCTTCCTTCATCTGTTATATCATCCAAGTGGATGCTGCACATTGGTGGTGGTTGAGGAGATTCCCCCCCTTCTATGTAAAGCGCTTTGAGTGTCCAGAAAAGCGCTATATAAATGTAATGAATTATTATTATTATTATTATTATTATTATTTTAATCATAAAAAAACCTGCATGAGCGATGAGTCCATATCATTATAAAGTCGCCCATTATTTGAAAACCTAATTCCTCCAGATTCACTCTTTCGTGTTAAACACACAGGAGGCACGTAAATTAGTGTAATTTATAATGAATTAAAATCATATTCATTAGAGCCGACTCACCCTGTCAGCCATCATAACTCTACACAACACTCATTTCAATAAATCCAAGACATTTAACAGCCCATTACATTTGCCACTAGATGGAGCCGAATGTTTAAATGACTCTTCTGAAGAACAGGACGAACAGGAAATTACAAACACAAACTCTAAAGAGATTCAAAGAGACTAATTTAATAACTAGATTAATAAAAAACTAATCCAATAACAAAGCTATTTAAAAAAAAAACAAAGACTCTTTACCAGTGAATTAATCCAGCAGAGAAAAATGTCCACAGTCGTGCTGACAGGCTTTTAAAATTTGAACACCAGGACATTTTATAACACACACTGAGCTTGTGCTGCCCTTTGATACTGTAAAAAACAAAGTCATTCAACAGAAGCATCATGGCATTTATATTTCAAACAACCTGAATACAAATATGTTTGATAATATTACACTGTAAAACCAAACAAGTTAAGCTAACTCATTTCATTTGAGGAAACCGATTACATCAATTCATTTAAGTTTATAAAAAACAATAGTTATGAGTACTCTGAACTTATTTTATTTGAGTTCACTAAAACAATAATATTTCTTAAAACACAATTAAACGTTACACTGCATTTAAAACTGTATATAGCTGAAACTTCACTTTATTGAGTAAAAACAGTGAAATGACAAACTTTAAATGAACTCAGAGCACTTGCAGTTACTGCTAGCTCACAAGATCACACACAAAGTCAAATCCAATGAGTTAAGCTAACTCATTACATTTGAGGAAACCGATTACATAAATTCATTTAAGTTTATAAAAAACAATAGTTATGAGTACTCTGAAATTATTTCAGTTGAGTTCACTAAAAGTAGATATTGCAGTCAATAAATTAAGTGATTAATTAAGTGATTAATTAAGTTATTGTTGAGCATTAATGATGAACACCTGCTGTTAACATCACTGAAGGAAAGAGAAACACAAGAACTACAACTGACTTCCAACCACAACATTAGATGAAATCAACTGAAGATAAAATATGTTTAAATCTCTCAAGATCTCAGCAGAGGATTGAACAACTCCACAAACAGCATTACCAGCTTCACTTATTACTAACCAGTTTGACTTTTATCATGCGTCTACAGAAGTTGTTATTGTGAATGAACAGAGGTTTAGATGAAGATGATTTATTGAGTTTCATTTAAAGACACCATGATAGTGGTCAGTGTTTGCTTTAGTTGGGCTCTTGACCCTTGACTTTATAACACCAGTTTTTCCTCTGGCTGCTGTAACTGAGTGTTTATATAACACATTTGTTATTGCACAAAAGCCAAAAGAAAATTTTGTATTGATGATGATTTATGGAATGATGAATCAACATTTGGTGTTTTGATTCTCTGATCTTTTCTAGAGAGTAATCTCTGATAACCAGGTGATATATAACTTGTAGTATTCATTATAAAATAACTGTGATTCTGCTGCAAGGCCCTTTCAATCAGATTTTAAAAACCTCTATGGTATCATGCTGACTTATACAGACATCAAGAATCAGTATATGAATCTCAACAATGGTGACCATTAAAAAACGATTCATGCTGCAATGCATGCCGGGAGCCATGGATAAGGTTTGTATTATGGTAGTACCCAGCATGCATTGCAGTATGAATAGTTTTTTTAATGGTCACCATTGTTGAGATTCATATGCTGATTCTTGATATCTGTGTTAGTTTTGGTAATGAATCACATTTTCTATAAAATATTTCCTACTATCTGAAATTCATAACATTGCTAGTTCTTAGGTTGTAGAATCTATTTTCAAATACAACTAATAATATAATCAGAGATTAGACTCTGAATGAGATCAGTGAATAAAGTCATTAAGTGATGATTGTCATCATCAAACCTTGACCTTCATCACCCGATCATACTTTTCCTTGACTTTTGTACCATAACAAATGTTTTATAAACACTCAATTACAGCAGCCAAAGAAAAACTTGTACTCAAATGTCAAGGGTCAAGAGCCCAACTAAAGCAAACATTGATCTCCATCATGGTGACCTTAAACCTTGTATTTTTTGTGTTTCTCTTTCCTTCAGTGATTCTGCTTGTTAACAGCAGGTGTTAATCACTAATGAACAATCATCACTTAATTGATGATTAATTAACTTAACTATACAATTATTATTCAATTATCATTCTGGGATCTAGAAATGTTCTATAACTCATTCAGTTTGAGTTCTGTTTCAGTCATTCAAGACACTTCAAGTTTCGGTATTATTTGAGTGCAGTGACCTCAATTTAATTGAGTAAATAGTACTGTTAGGTTTTACAGTGTACACAAATTCACAGCATCTCTTTAATGAGTGGAAAGTGCGTGTCCATCGTTTCGAAAGAAACCATTTCCTGTTTTTATGACACGCAGGACCCTGAAACGCATCTTGGTTCTAGTAAAAGAATATAAAGAGCAAGAGCCAAAGAAAACCACAAGAGAAACCGTTTATTTTCAGCTCACTGACCACATATATCCTGCAAAACCTTACAAACACATTTCAGCACAGCAAACCAACTCACATTACCTCTAGATCATGTAGAATCTAGTCTGATCTATTTGATAATAGTCATTTTGAAGTTTAAGAGTAATGTGTTGAGCTCAATATATAAATGCATAAAGTTATGTTTCACCGTGAATGTGGTTTCCATTCTTTCAACATTTATAGGATGTTTACAGATATTCTGTCATTGATTTGTGGCTCATTGTATTTATTTAATTTGATCAGTTTTTCAAAGTACAATTTTTAAACCACACATGGATCATTTGTAAATCATAAACGTTTTTCCGCCTTTTCCTCATTAAACACAGTAAATGTTGAAGGTGAACTGAACGATCAGCTCTTTATTGTCTTCTGTTCATCTTTTGTCTCTCTGTTCAGTCTCATGTGTCTCTCTGTGGGTTTCCTGAATATGTCTGTTTGTTCATAAAAAAGATCTAAAAATAGAGCCTGAACCTTCACGTGTTTTCTGTGGCTTTGAGATGGTCGGAAAATGACGGAAACACAAACACAAACACCACAGAGTTCATGAAACAGCTCATGACAAAGAGATATTCAAAGCCTTTTTCTTTTATTTTGAAACACTTTTAATAATAAAAAAAACTGATAATACTAATAATGGTTCAAATCAAGGCCTTGTCAAACAAAGTATTGGTCTATAAATCGCACATTCACAGATGTAAAGCCATCAGAGGGGATTGTGGGAAGATTAGTAGACAAATAAAGTGGATCTACTAATGAATCTGCTCAAGAATGTGCGATCTGAGATTAAAAAGAGAAAAACATGATGTGCAGAATGAAACTTACAAATGAAACACAAGAACTTCAGTGAATGAAGACAGACTCTTAAGATCTCCACACAACATCAGCGATGAAAAACAGTGAGATGCATCTGACAAAACATTTAAAAATGCCCTAATTTATTACAAATAATCATTTTATGGTTTAGGTTAGTCTTTAATAGTTATAATAATCTGCTTCATAGATGAATGTGCGTGCATATGTGTGTGTGTGTGTGTGTGTGTGTGTGTGTGTGTGTGTGTGTGTGTGTGTGTGTGTGTGTGTGTGTGTGTGTGTGTGTGTGTGTGTGTGTGTGTGTGTGTAGGACAGCATCACCTCATCTTAATAAACACTCAGTCACAGTGAATCCTCCAATCAGCAGCAGAGTCAAACACAAGGAAATGATGTTGATCAAAGAGAAATCTGAAAAACACACAAACACATTAGGGAGAAACGGGGATTTAATCGCTTTGGATGTAATCGCATGTGTGAAAAAGATGATAATAATAATAACGATAATAAAAATACTGTATATAATGTATATATATATATATATATATATATATATATATATATATAGTATATAAAGTATTTTTACAGAATTCTTTTAACTTAGGATATATATATATATATATATATATATATATATATATATATATATATATATATAATAAGTATGAAACATTCATGACAAATATGTAACCGGTCTCTGAGCTGGATTCAATCCTGGCACAGGACGCTGAGATCTGCAGTCTCTAACATCTGTCGCTTGCGTTCCTCTTGAGATCAGGAGACTCATTTATAAAACTGTGCATAGGATCCTTACTAAAAGTTTATGTGCGCCAGAAAGCCAAAAATGGCGTACCCAAAAAAAATATTCAGACTTATAAAACCGTGCGTACGCCAGAACCTGCGCAGAATTCACTTTATAAATTCCAGTTAGCGGAAGATTGTGCGCACATGCGTCTCCTCCCCGAAATAACCATATATGGAGCTTACAACGCCTAGTTTTACTATGCATATCCTCGTCTGCATATCAGTTGCATATGATTATTCATCAACGTGATAACATATTTAGGTCCAAGACATTAGGAAAATATGAAATGCGGATGTGCTGTTACATTAGTTACATTAATAAAAATCATTTAGTAGCCTAAACTTGCCTTGTTTTTGAATAAATAAATCAAATAGTGTAAAATACATTTCAGAGAAAGTTTTTCCCAATCTTTTCCACTGGCCAAAGAATATTTTTATTTGATTTATGTTTTTAATGGAAACAGATAGAACTTGTTGTGCATTATTTGCACAAAACTATTTTCTCAGACAATCGGCTATTATCATGATAAGCAATTATCTCTGTAGTTAAACATTAAAACACAGCATGCCAGAGGAAAAGTGTTCGAAAGCATTGCATCCACAACAAATATTTCTATTTATTGAATATAAAAAATGTTGTAACTTCTCAGTAATGATTTCATGTAATTTAAGTGTTTAACTCCATTAATCAGAATGGCATATTTAATCTAAATCTTTACAACAGAAGTAAAACAAAAGTTTAAATCATTATTTTACTTATTTAAACTTTTATTGTGAACATGAACTGTATTTATGATTAGGACTTTTAATGAAGATTTGCGGTTTTAGATGCGTTAGATTCTATATATGCGTCAGTTTCACTAAACGGCCTAATGCGCTCACTGGCGCGGACAGTTAAGAAGGGATGGATGTTCGCCTCATGTGATAGGCTTGGTGAGTGAAATTATATTTGTATTATCTTTCTGTATATGTATAATTTTTTTTAGATTTTCTGTCTAAAAGTGACCAAAAAGACATGTAACTCCAGCTCACCTTCGGTGTCGCCAAACTGCTCCATCTCCAAAATGTTTGTACGCATGGGTCAGAGTTTGCGTGCAGGTGTGCAAATTTTCCCGCAAAAATCTCTTTCAGGGACTGTTTTGTGCGTACGCAATGGTTATAAATGAGGACCCAGGGGAGTGAGGTTTACACACACGGCTTTTACTAACTGGCCTCCGTTACACTCACCCCCTAAACCTCACTCCCACATGGGTCACGGCACCAAATATAACTGGTCCTACCCGACCCGTTTGGAGCAGGACTCGAATCAGTGTTTCCAGCATGGGAGGCGGATGCACTAACAAGGAGGCTAAAGACATCTGGTAGAAAACAGAAGGCACAGCGTAAGCCCTGGTGACGCAGAGCCCATGAGCCCTAGCGTCCTCTGAAAGCTTCTGAGAGGAATAAAGGATCCTGCTCTGAACTAAACAATTGGCATACCTCAATCCGAGGGGCGGGATAAACGGTTGTCTTTCAAATTCCCTCTGCACGCAATAGGACAGCGCTACAACCAACCAGAGCAACGAACGGCTGTGGCTGAGTGAGTCCCAAGCGTTTTTCCACCAGCGGAGCTAGTTGATATATTAAACTTTTGCCGTATCCGGTCGTCAAAACTCCGAACACATCTTCCTTTTTTAAGAATGACTTAAGTGACATTCTCTTAACTCCAATTCATCCAGAGTGGTGGCCAAAGCCAATTCGAAAGACCGCTGTTCGCCAGCAGCATGTTCTTTGTTTTCAAGTAGCAGGGAAATCACCCATGGAAATCACGTGGAAACGTCACAACTCTGCCGTCATTTTGTTAAGCCCGCCCACCAAATCTACATACGATGTGATTGGCCTGACCAGAGATTGGTTTTTCCAGCTCGAATGCCAACGGAGAGTTGCTAGATCACACTGGCTGCAAAATAATTTTTGCTGCCGCTAGGGTGCGTCTAGATTTCTAGGCTACTGATCGCTGGTCTTGTTCCGCTGCCTGACTTTTTCAGCGGCGAGAAGGATTCTTTGAGAATCATCGAGGTAAGTTCATCACTGAAGGAGAATAAATCTGATTCCTATGGAAAATATGAGCCAATAGGCACGCTCAGATTGCCACACTGTTATGGCTAGGCAGTGGCAATGCGTTTTTGAAAAAAAGGCAAAAAAAAGTCACTGCATCGATACTCTGCGCATTGGGGAATGCCTTCGGCATGCAGCGTCTGAAGTCAACTATGGAATTATTCCAATCTCGATTGGTGTAGCGCAGGGGTGTCCAAACTAGGTCCTGGAGGGCCACTGTCCTGCAGAGTTTAGCTCCAACCCCAATTAAACACACCTGAAACAGCTAATCAAGGTCTTGATTAGCTGTTGAAGGTCATTAGGCATGCTAAAAACTTACAAGCAGGTGTGTTGAGGCAAGTTGGAACTAAACTCTGCAGGACAGTGGCCCTCCAGGACCGAGTTTAGACACCCCTGGTGTAGCGTCATTACGTCACTCGTGATGTCGCATGTGACAGTGATCCGGAAGCTATAAAAGGTCACAGAAACCAGGAAAGGCTAGCTTCTGGTCTTCAGCAAGCGTTCTGTGTAAACCTGTTTGTCTTATTTGGTGTTGTCTTGTCACTTTTGAAAACAAAAATATATATATGGCGAATAAGGAGAAACTATTCAGGCAGTTTGTGTCCCCTTGCCCGCGCTATTTGAGCGAGGGTGACACACACTCGCTTTGTGTAGTTTGTCTGGGAGCGGAGCATGAACACGCAGGGCCCGAGGGCGCTGTCTGTGCTAACTGTGAACAAATGCCCCTTAGAACGCTCCACTCCCGCCTGGCCATGTTCGATGAGACTGGTCAGGCTCGCATTCCCCGTGGATCAGGTCCCGCGTTTGTCGAGGCAGTGCGGCACTTGCATTCATGGGGATCGCAAAGGGACTTAGTGGATAATGCTGAGACGGCTTCGGCCCTTTCTCAGCATTCTGAAGCTAGTCCCATAGGTCCCGCTCAGGGTGCCTACCCCCCATTCCCCTGCCTTTGAGAAGCTGCTAGAGGTTGTGACCAGAGCCACGGCCAAATTAAATATTGATTGGCCACAAGAAATGCAGGAAGCGACTAAAAAAAGTAAACTTGATGAGCGCTTCCTGCAGGCTCGGCCACAGCCTCTACGCTGGAGTCTGCCATTTTTCCCGATCTCCACACCGAGGTGTCGAGATTGTGGAACTAGCCCTTCTCCTCACATCTATCTGGCCCCAATGTACATATATATTCAAACATAATGGGTGCCAGGGAGGAGAGCTATGGGATGATGCCCAGGGTTGAAGAGACGTTTGCTTCACATCTCTCCCCTGACGTAGCATCATCCCTCCAGGCTCTGGCACTTCCCACCAAGCCTTGCCGTACAACATCGGCCTTGGTTGGGAAGGCATATATGGCGACAGGTCGGGCTGGTAGTTGTCTGCATACGATGGGGCTGTTGCAGGCATACCAGGCCGACCTCCTCAAAGAGGTGGACGATAGCGGGGAGGCCGCCTTCGACAACATCCGCGAGATGCGTCGAGTGGCTGACTTGTCTCTCCGTGCTACCAAGGAGACGGCCCGTGCCATCGGCCGCTCCATGGAAGCACTGGTAGCCACGGAGAGACACCTGTGGTTGAATCTGTCGGGCATCGGGGACAAGGACAGGGCTTGTCTCCTCGATGCCCCAGTTTTGCCTTCTGGCCTTTTCGGCGACGGAGTCAATAGCGTCGTCGATAGGTTTCAGGAGGCGAAACGGCAGTCAGCCGCTTTTATCCCCCGCCGTCGTCCCAGGTCTGGTGGGTCTGCTGCCAGGGGTCAGTCCCAGGGGGCAGTCCCAGGAGACCGCTGCCAGCTCCTCACACCTGCTGAGACAGAAGGAGTGAGTTGCCTCTCGTGCTCCCCCGCAAAAGACCTGGAGCTAGAGACAACACCCTCGGCCAAAGACAGATCTGAGGACTGTGATTCAGGCGAGGAAGGCTTCGGCTAAGAGGCCTTGACACGATGCTCAGGCCTCTGAGGGCGCTCCCCCCCCACGTGGGCATTATAAAACTTCGCTCCGCGGAGCCCTCAGGAAATCGATGTTGCTTCCCGCCGTCAAGTGCGCTTCGGGATGCATCGACTTCCAGCGAATGCATTGCACACAGAGTTTCTTTAACATCTATAGTCCTGACACATTCGCCATCCCTCAAGAGGCCTGAAGAAAAAAATATTTGGTTAGTTCCAGCAAGGAAATTGCTTCAGGTCACCGAAAAAATAAATAAAACTCCTGAGGTCAATCTTGAAAGACTGACCCCCTTAGTAGATTATTTAGACACCAGTTCCAGTATAGACCCCCCAGATTTAGTGGGGTTACTCACACACTGGTATCTCCTAACCAGGATAAGGTTATGGAACAAGAAGTTCAGTCCCTCTTAGTCAAGGAGGCCATAGAATGTGTGCCTCCCCACCAGAGGAAATCTGGGTTCTACAGCCGTTACTTCATAGTTCCAAAGAAAGATGGTGGACTGCATCCCATTATAGATCTTAGGGTATTGAACAAATCTCTGAGGAGGTTTAAGTTCAAGATCGTTCAACAAATCAGATCCGATGACTGGTTTGTAACGATAGATCATAAGGATGCATATTTTCATATTTCGATCATCCCACATCATAGGAGGTTCCTTAGATTAGCTTTTGGGGGAAAAGCTTATCAATATAGGGTTCTTCCTTTCGGCCTAGCCTTATCTGCTCGCACCTTCACCAAATGTATGGATGCGGCCCTTGCTCCATTGAGACTTCAGGGGATCCGTATCTTAAATTATATAGATGACTGGCTTATTCTTGCTCAGTCGGAGGAGCTGGCAATTCAACATTGAGATGTTGTTTTGCGTAATCTTAGGTGCTTGGGGCTGAGACTCAATGAGAAGAAAAGTTCCTTAACTCCTCTTCAGAGGACTACGTTCCTGGGAGTAGAGTGGGACTCAGTTACGATGCGGTCACAATTGTCTCCTGCTCGTATAAATACTATCTTAATCACAATGAAGAGTATTAGGTTAGGCCAGGCCATCACTGTTAAATATTTTCAAAGAGTTTTGGGCCTCATGGCTGCAGCTTCCATCGTAGTGCCTTTTGGTCTGCTCCATATGAGAGCCTTACAGTAGTGGCTCAGGACCAAGGGGGGTTTTCCGCTGGGGAACCCCTTTCGCATGATCAGAGTTACGCGCAGATGCCTTCGTTCTCTCGTTATGTGGAAGAAACCATGGTTCCTGTCTCAAGGCACAATTTTGGGAGCACCATGTCAGAGGAAAACTCTGACTACGGATGCGTCCCTCATGGGCTGGGGTGTGGTTATGGAGGGCCGTTATACCTGAGGTACTTGGAAGGAACATCATCTCTCATGGCATATTAATCGCTTGGAGATGTTGGCTGTATTCTTTGCCCCAAGGGACTTCCTTTTAGACCTCAGAGGCCATCATGTTCTTATTAGGACAGACAATATGTCGGTGGTCTTTTATATCAACCGCCAAGGAGGCCTGAAATCACGCCCTCTTTCTAGACTGGCTCATCAGTATCTTCTTTGGTCCCAGGCTAAATGTCTCTCTGTTAGATCTATTTATATTCCTGGGGTTGATAATGTGGGAGCAGAAGTCCTGTCGAGGCAGGGGGTGAGGCCCGGGGAATGGGAGTAAGGGGAGGCTGCAGACCTGGAGCCGGCAGATATAAGCCCCTACAGTTTTACGCCCTTGACAGTTTTACGCCCCTGTTGTTCCATTAACAGTAAGAAAGAGAAAAAAAATAACAAGGGGGACATCAAAAGAGATTGATAGGCTACACAAATCAATACAATTTTACATTTTGTCAATATAAAAAATTAAAGGTTCTTTACAGCATACTCAATGATATTATTTATTTTAGAAACCTTTGAGTTTAAAGGTTTTGATGTTTTCTTAAAAGAAGAAAAAAGGGACTTTATATCAGAGGAGAATATTCTTAAATCAGGATAACTGAATGGTTCTGTCTTTATGAAGATGAATCTTGCCCAGGATTTTTATCGTTAGAATGAAAATCTGACAAAAAATGATAGATTCTGTCATTTGTATGTTAAATAATCTGCTAAAGT
Organism: Gila orcuttii; assembly: GCA_026230005.1. NCBI lineage: Eukaryota > Metazoa > Chordata > Actinopteri > Cypriniformes > Leuciscidae > Gila > Gila orcuttii. Next base: position 3,556,114 of record JAPDVR010000002.1, on the reverse strand, counting down.
TATTGTTGTTTAGCAATGATGCAACATTTATTATTTATAAATGAGTAGCTTGGTAGGTAGATAACAATTCATTTCTATATCAATGGATGGGTCTATAATTTATTTCGAGAGACAAAAAGTTCTTGACGGTCAGGTTTATGTTCTATCTGGCTTAAACTTAGCTAACCACGTGTAGGTTTAGCTGCCCCCAGTCTTTTCTCACTTTAAAATTCATTTTCTTTTGTTGCCTGCATGTCTTTAGCTTGCGTGAGATGGCCTCTTCTGGTAAGACCCTGTTTACTCCTTGCATTAAAACACACTCCACATGGTTTCTGGGGCAACATTACAGTAGATATTGGAAATATTTGAACTTGTTTTTTTACAGTCTATGGTGTGAACACACAAAAGACACATTTATAATAGGCATATATGTATACATGTATGTAAATCTCTCTCTAAGTAAAGAGTTGAACTGCACACTCACTCAAATATTTTGATTATTTCCATTCTTAAAATAGCTTACTGGTCTGGATTAAAATGTAGGGTATGTGCACTTAATGTGGGTTTTATCATACTTCTTTTTAACTTGCATCTCATAAAGGTGTGTGTTTGCTTTAGCTATAAGAAAATGAAAATCTCTCTCTAAACTTATAAACACCCATCTTTTTTTTTCCACTTACAAAATAAACAACTTACAAAGACATACATGGACATGGTTTGAATGTCATTTTCAATTTTCTCTGCACAGTCCATCATTGGTGGCCAAAAGAAATCAAAGTGGCTTGACACTTTTTTCAATATTGTTCCACCAACAAGTGCTTGTGCCGTTGTACTTTGAAGATCAGGAGCAAATTGATGCAATCCACACACACCTGACATCAATTCTGCGAGCGCGCACACACACACACACACACACACACACACAATAAAATCACCATGGATGTCCTTTTAAAAAATAGTTAAAGAAGAGGGGCAAACCAGTCATCATAATTCATAAATGGTGTTAATAAAAAAAAATTGTGAACAACAATATTGTGTCTTTCTTTTAAATGGCCCTTGCAATTTTAGAAAAGGGATAAATTGTGTTTGTCTTCATAAAATGCTGTGTAGGACACTGTTTTGTAGCTGTATGACGACCAATAGAGAATGGTACTACAGCTAATCAAGGATCCATATGATTACATGGTACTGTACGTCTAATAGGCTAAATCTGCTTAATATCTAAATGTAACTATAAATTCACAACAACATATTTCACTCAGTCTTCCATATAAACGAAGAAAAGGCCTATAACTGCAGTAGGTCATATACTTGTCATAACATAGTTGATCCAATTGTGTATTTTTAATTTTTCAATTCACAAAAACACAGTCTTCTGTACGTTTATATTTAAATGAACAAAAAAAAAACTAAAAAATTGTCTATGGACGGGTTATTAATGAGTCGATTTAATTATGTTATTTCGCAGTATGTCCCCCTACTGGACGCATCAGGAACAACAGGGGTGTAAAACTGTCAGGGGCGTAAATCTGCCGGCTCCAGGTCTGCAGCCTCCCCATAAAGGGGAATGGTGGCTCCATCCTGAAGCAGTTGAGCTCATATGGAGAGAGTTTGGCTGGGCTGAGGTTGACCTGTTCACTTCTCATGAGAACACTCATTGCGCGCTCTGGTACTCTCTCTCACATCCAGCTCCTTTGGGCCTGGATGCCATGGTACAGATGTGACCGAGGTCACTTATGTACGCTTTTCCCCCGACCGCTCTGCTCCCTGGGGTTCTGGAAAGGGTCAGGAGGTGCGGTGTGAACCTACTCCTTGTAGCTCCGTACTGGCCGGCCCGAATTTGGTTCTTGGACCTTATTAGTCTCCTGGAGGGTCCTCCCTGGCGAAACCCTATTACTATTAGGAGAGATCTTCTTTCCCAGGCCGGTGGTACAATATTTCATCCACGGCAGGAGTTATGGAGACTATGGGTCTGGCCCCTGAGGGGGACCAACCCATAAATGGGTTGACCTTTTTTCACCAATGCGGTTGGGTCATCTATTCCAGAACCCCACACTACTAGGAACTAAATATTAAGAAGTTAGGGACGGCATTGGACCCAGTTAAATACTGCCCACTGGCTTCAGTTCTGGTGTTCCATCCTGTTCGCTAACGGGATCTCCTGTTCATACTTTAGGCTTCTGTGGCGGCCCCTGTGCCCTCCGCAAGCCTCTAAGGGACATTCCCACTAAAACTCCATGTTCCTGTAGTTTGGAGGATGAATCCTATCATCCAGCCTGTTAGCATCAGGCTGGTGGGTGATCCATGGCACCCATCAGGTCCTGTGGATGAGGTATATGAGGTATATAAGAATCTATTGAGTCTGTTTCCTGCTCGTCTTACTTCCTGGAAGAGTGGTGGTGCTGCCCCCTCTTACTTGGCAGCGCGGGAGCCACTCTACTTTATTTCTGCCCTGGCACTGAGGTGCCTGTAGGCAAAACTATGATTCTTTAGGTATTCCATCCTCCATCGCATGTGTCGGATGGTTAAGGTCATAGCCTTGGAGGTATCTAGGGAGGCCTCGGGCTGGGAGGAGTTAATCCATCTAGTTAGTATCAAGGGCTAGGAGTATCCCCCTTTTTATTTAGACAGTTGGTTATTTGAAGAACCTCTAGTAACTGATAAGTTAGGTGCGCCTTTTGCCTTCACCTCTTATCTAAAAAACTTCACTGTCTGGGGTTCCCATCCTTGGGGTCAGTTGGGCTTCCAGCTCCACACCTCCCCTTCTTACACCAAATATTACGCAAACTAGGTCGGATCTGTCCTCTACTCATTCCTATCGTTCGTGAGTGTGTCAGATGCTTCACACCAGGGCGTATTTCTCTCAGTGTGGCAGCGTGGGTATTCGTTCCCCAAAGCGTCGAGTATCGATGCAGCGGGAGTTCCCTTACGAAAGGGAACGTCTCGGGTTACTACGGCCACACTTTTCGCGCCCCTGAGAACGACTTGCTTTGACCAATCAGAAGCTAGCATTTCCTGGTTCCTGTGACCTTTTATAGCTTCCGGATCACCGTCACATGCGACGTCACGAGTGACGTAATGACGCTACACCAATCGAGGTTGGAATAATTCCATAGCTGACTTCAGACGCTGCATGCCAAAGGCATTCCCTACGAGGGTTACAAAACAGTAACCCGAGCCGTTTTCCCCATGGCGTCTAGCAAAGACGGAATGCGAGTAAACGTTTCGGAAGGGAACCTATATTATTAATATAAATATTCAAGAGACTTACCCATATTAACAGTGAGAGTGACTTTAGTGATGATGTGAACTCCACACCAGTATATCCCAGAATCCTCTTCTCTCAGATCAGTGATGTTTACAGTAAAGACTCCAGTAGAAGCTTCATCACTGAAAGAGAATCGATCGTCTCTGATCTTCTCCAATGAAACTCCATCCTTCACACACATGGAGGGTTCATGTGCTTTGCAGAAGTATTTCTGAAGTTCATCATGATGTTTGCACTGGATTGACATGTCGTCTCCTTCATACTTAGTCAAGTTCAGCTCTGGAAATATTAGAAATATAAGAACATCAATTCACAGCCATAGTTTCACATATTCAGATGTATAAACCTTCCTCACCCTCGTTCATGATGACGATCAGATGAGTGTAAAGATAATTCACGTCTCTCTCTAATGTCAGTGCACACCAGTATTTCCCAGCATCCTCCGCTCTCAGTCCAGTGATGGTCCCAGTGAAGACACTTGCAGTGACGTCATTATTCAGAGTCAAACTGTCAGTCTTGGTCTCTTTCTCTTCTCTCACAGTCTCATTGAGAGTATTTCTATCTCTAGTGGAGCACTTCCCCTTACAGAGTGACTTTGACTTTGATTTATAGATTGAATCATAAGGGCAGAAGATCTCAGCAGATTCTCCTTCACGTCTCACTACTGGAGCCACTGCAAACAAACACAGACATTTAACACTCATGATTCTGAATATACTGTATTTACTAAAATCATGTGTATTCACTCACTGATGAGGTCGAGCTGAATTTTGGTGGTCAGGGAGATGAAAGTCAAATGTGTGTCTCTGGTTTCTGCTCCACACCAGTAAACTCCAGCATCTCTCACGCTCACATTACTGATGCTCACTGTAAAAACTCTCTCTTCATTTCTCTCAGATGAAGGACTAGTTTCTGTCACTGCAGATGTGCTGATGTTTTGACAGATGTGATTATCATCATCTTTGCAGAAATAAACTTCATGTTCCTCTGGGATCTGACAGGTGATGTTGACTTCCTCACCAAGATGAGCAGATTCAGTCTTTGTCTTTAGATATTTTGCACCTTTAAACCAGGACAAGTATACATAAAAATCAGAACAAATATTGGATTTAAGAGATAAAGTATGTGCGGTTCCTCACCGTCTCTGACGTCCAGCTGAAGTTCAGTGAAGCTCTCAGTATAGTGAGACACATTCACTCCACATCTGTATGTTCCTGCATCTGCAGCTTTCAGCTCTCTAAAAAACACCATCAAGACTCCTGCTCTGGTGTCGTCATATAAAGAAACATCTCCATTCTCCATCCATTCATCCTGAACTCCTGGATTCTTCCTCTCTGAACATCCATCTGATTCTTTACAGATGTATTTTGGCTTGGTTTTGTATTGAGGATATTCACACTTGATCATCATACGACCTCCTGATTGGCCAGTCGCTCTAGACACGCCCACTTTAGCTGTCAATCACAAATATCTGACTGAATCAGTCTTCATCGAATGCAAGATCTAGCAAATACTAAATATGAAAATACTGATATATCAACTTGACACAGAGTTTGTTCTACTCACTCATGATGTGCAGACTAACTTTAGCACTAATGGAGTAGAAGAGTCTGTAGATCCAAACTCCACATAAATAAACTCCTCCATCATCTGGAGTCACAGCAGAAATTCTCGCATTGAAAAGATTTTTATGTCTGTCATCAGAAACACTGAATCTTCCTTCCTTATTCAATGTGTCAGTGGCGTGTATCAACTTTTCAATGGAGTTTTGTCGTTCTTTGAATATGACTTTTGCATCGTTAATATGATTCTGTGAATATTCACAGCTGAAGGTTGCAGTTTCTCCACTTTTTACCAAAACTTTCTTTGACCCTTTACAAAATGAATCTGTAATTATAATCATCTCATGAATCACATAATAAAGAAATAAACTCCACAATTATCCATACATTTAAAATGAGGATTTTCATTATTGAATTGCTTACCTTTTTCCACATTCAAATTTATATCTATATACCATTTGTCAAGAACCCTGATTCTGTATTTTCCAGTATCCTTTGTGTTCAGTTCTATGATAAATATCATGAGGTTTCCATATTTGTTACGGAAAAGAATAAATCTTCCTTCACCAATCCATTCATTGTGTTTCTTGTTATTGATTATGGTTCTCCATGGGTCATGTTTAACCATATATTTAGCGGAGTTACTGAACCAAAGCTTCTGTGAATCAACAAGAAGACTTCCTCCAGAATATCCAGTGACACTGACGCATCTCACTGCACCTGTCAATCAGATTGATACTGTGATCAGAAACCTCATGAACAGAAAACAGCATCATTACTGCAGTGATGAAAGAGAAAAGCTCTGACCTGAGATCAGGGAGAAAGTGAAGAAGATGAGGAGGATCTTCATTGTGAGTTGAGTTCAGTCTTCTTTATGCTGAATGTTCTCTGTGTGCAAGAGGGCTGTTAGTAGGGGTTTTATAGTATGACATCATATAGATAGATCTCCTCTGACCCTGTGTTAAATTAAACACTGAGAAAGAGCGCCATCTGGCTGAAGTTACAGTAGCCGATTTTGACGTGCGTCTTGTTTTTATGCAGATATTATAATGAATGTAAGAAACTTCAACATCTCTTGTATATTTGTGCTTGTATTGTTTGTCAGTAAAAACATTTTGTGACAGATTTGTGACATTTCTATGTCTGCCATTTGGTAGGATAAATAACAAGTGATTAATTGCCCATACAAAAGAGAAAAGTATGAATACCAGCAACGAATTAAACCTTTGAGAAGCCTCATGAAGAAGACTAGACTAGAATCTAAAAGACTAGAAATGGACAGTGACATCTAGTGGACACACGTTCAAGCAGCAGCAGTTCTCACACTAATTCAATTTAATTCACATTTATTTGTATAGCGCTATTCACAATATATATTGTTTCAAAGCAGCTATACAGAAGATCTGTCTACATTTCAATTTAGAGTGATCTGTTATTTACATTTACATTTATTCATTTAGCAGACGCTTTTATCCAAAGCGACTTACAAATGAGAACAACAGAAGCAGTACAGAGGCTGTAATGAGCTTTTTTATGCTGTATACACAAGTTGTACATTGTTTTTGCTGCGTAAAACTTTTTTTTGTAAATAAAAATGATTACTTCTGAATCATGCTTTGGTTTTCATGTATTCTACTGTCACCCCCAATTTGTACAGAGTGAGCATAAATGATATGCCTGAAATAAAATGATTGCTGCTCATTTGTCCCTGTGACTACAGACTTAACCAAAGTATCTTCAGAAAGCTGACACTTTAGTCAGTGAATATGGAAACATAATAAAGCATGTGACATGAAATTACATTTTATATGCAGGGGTGCACATAACTGGTACGCAGGTACGCATGCGCGACAAAAGTCAGGAATGCGTAATGCCACTTGTGTTACTACGCGCCTTTGCGTACTTAAAGGGTAACTGTCGCCAAAATGCAACCTAGGGTCTTTTTGTTAATCTACCCGAGGCAAACTTTCGTTTAAAAGCTTAATTAAACTGGAAACGGCACTTTAAAGTTTGACCGTATTTTTGTTTTCGGTCAAATTGCCTTTTGAATGGGAGTGCTAAGGGCACGTATATGATAGCATCAAAAATCGCTATTTTTAAAACACTAAGAAGGCTCGACACAACATGAAACTTTGCTTGAAGTATCACCAGGGGCTCTACACATGAACTCGAGCATTGAGAACATTGTTTGTGTACACACAGTTTACTAAAAAGAAAGATTTTCACAGCTAACTCACTGTAGCTGTGTCCGCCAGCGTTTTGTCAGTCAAAATCAGTCAATCTCCGAATGTGAATGAACTGACTCTGAATTTTAGTATTGTTTCTTATACGAGGATCCTTTTTCAAATACAAGGTCAATATTGTTTTTCACTTACGACCAAACAACAAATTATCCGTGAATTTATATGAAACTAAGCTTAAGGAGCTTTCCATCTTTACTCCAGTCTCCTCCCTGTTAAGTTGCATTCGGAGATCGACTATTTTTGACTGACAAATCGCATACCGGCTGTCACAGCTACAGTGAGTTGTTCAAAATCCTCCCCATGAAGTCTAAAGAACGCGATGGAAACTAAACAATCAAATTACACTTCAAACTAATTTTTTCCAAAGATGTTTTCTGTCATTTTAGGTAGTTTTTTTCACGCTAATGTAAATTTAAGTGTTTGTTTTTTAAAATAAGTTTGGTCTTTAGTTAGTTATATGCTATAAAAACGGGAATGTGACGTCATGATTGACAGCTGTGATTGACAGCTTCTACACTGAGGAGGACAGTGAGGAAGACTGCACTTATTAAGACCACGCTACATGGGGTGAGTACCAAACACCATCTCCTGGTACTCACCCGAGTAACTCACTGAAAAAGTTATGTGCACCCCTGTTTATATGTATTATGACAGAGCCAAATATATATAAAAAATTTTTACAAATAACAATTGTCAATAGGCAGATCATTCCACCAGCAGGGAACAGTCAAGATAAAGGACAGATAAAGATATTTTGTGCCTCTTTGAGATGGCACCACAAGACAACATTCACTTGCAGAGCGCAGGTTTCTGGATGGCACGTAAGTCTGAAGTAATGAGTTTAGGTAAAAGAGAGCAAAGCCAGTGGTTATTCTGTAGGCAAACGTCAGTGACTTGAATTTGATGCGATCGGCATCTGGCAACCAGTGCAATTTTGTGAGGAGAGGAGTGACGTGTCCTCTCTTCGGCTCATTAAAGACCACTCTGGCTGCAGCATTCTGGATCAATTGCAGAGGTTTGACAGAGATGCTGGAAGACCAGCCAGGAGAGCATTACAATAGTCCAGTCTGGATAGAACAAGAGCTAGTGATGTCATGTAGATGGAGAAGAGGAGTGGTCCAAGCACTGATCCCTGAGGCACCCCAGTAGCTAGATGTTGGGTCTTAAACCTGTTTTATGCTCAGGGCCGGCTCTTTATGCTTTGGTTGCCCTAGGCGAGATTGATTTTTTAGCCCCCGGCCGCTTTTTGCTTTATCCATCTTTTTCGACGACAACTCACTACTAGTGCCTGTTCGCTCAGCGCTCACGGCACCCGCGCCCGCTCGCGATATTATTGGAGGGGGGTCCCCTGTCAAAATTCTATGATGAAATCTTATGAGGGCGCCTACTCCGCTACACATACCGGTATACCCACTTTTTGTGCCACTCGCAGGCTTATGTAATTGCTCCACTCGTTGCAGTGACACTGTTAATGAAGTACAATAAAAGCGGAAAGTTCCTTACGCGTCTCTGGCGCCCCCCCTAGGGTATAAGGCACTGGCGCCCTTAGCATTTGCCTATACTGCCTATGCCACGGGCCGGCCCTGTTTATGCTTCTGCATCAAATCGACGGCGTACCCCCGCAGACCCCTCTGCGTCGCCGCGAACCCCTCTCCGACCCCTCCGCCGTAGCTCGACGTGCACCTCCAAAAAATTGTAACTACGCGTCGAGGCGACGCAGACCGCAAGGGCTGTGATTGGTCAGATGCACCGCGATGCAACGCAACCTGACGCAGAACCATAAAACGGCCACGACGCCATAGGAGTGACGGCATAGCTATGCTGTGGAGTTGACGCAGAAGCATAATGAGGCCTTTAGACACCTCACCACACCCCTCCACGACACCCTAAATGACCTACCTGAGAGGTAAGATCATCTGGTTGAAAACACCTCGTTCAAGTATTTTTGCGACAAATTGAAGAAGGGATACCGATCTGTAATTTTCCAGATGTGCTGGATTTAGAGTGGGTTTCTTAAGCAGTGGGGTTACCCGAGCCTGATTCAATGCTGTGGGAAAGGTACCAGTGTGAAGAGAGGTGTTTATGATGTGCGTGAGTTCGGGTACAACTGAGGAAGAAATGGCTTTGTAAGGGTGGATTTCTTGCAGGGGTTCAGTTTGCAAGACTGCCGAATGATTAAAGAAATGTTGTCAGAAAGATGGTAGAAAACTGTACATTTCTTGTCTATTCCACCCACTGCTACTCATACCAACGACGGAAATGAGCGCAGTTACTATAGCTTAATATGTGGGAGAGCGTTGCTATAGAGAGTGACAATATTGTATTGCAATAGGAGTAGTATTTACTTTTCATTGTGTCAAAAACTGATTTATGACCCTGATTTATTGTTTTATGACATATGTTTATGACAGGATGTGACCATGGAAGGGGTTTTATGAGCAACAGGTGGTATGTGAACTTTGGCCCCCACCGTATGTTTCCGGAGTTTATGACTGTGTGTGTGTGTTTATGACGCACAATTTGCTTGGTGTGACTGAAAGGAATGTTTTTTCATTTTTTCATACTCGTTGGGGGTGTCTTTTATTATAGTAGGCTAGAATAATGTCTCAGAAGTATGAAATTATGGACATGAAGAGGTCCGACACGGATATGATTTTCATATGCATCGGCATTGTCCATAATGTCTGTGGGAGAGAATGAGAAAAGAGTTTAAAGAAATAGCATTGATGACAAATAAAAATAACATAGCATTTTATTAAATATTTAAAAGTAAGTTTTAAACTTTAAACAAGTGTTGAACTCAGCATGTTGAAATGAGACTCTGTTTGACTGAGTCTTTTCCTCTATGAGTTTAAGAAAATACAAAGCATTGACATCAAATAAAGTATATAAAATAAAATGAAATAAGGTGTTCATTTTATATAAAGTATTTTAAAGGGAGTTTTAAACATGTGATGAACTTAGCATAATGAGGTATCTTTATGCGTCTATCAGGATAATGTCACAGAGACTGAGTAGAGAAATGAGACTGAGATGATCTGTTCTGAGTAGAGAAAATGTCACGGAGAGTTTTTTTCCTCTATGAGTTTTAAGAAAATGTATAACATTATGGTTAAAAAAAACATATAAATATATGGAAGGTGTTAATTTTATAAGACATATAATAGTAAGTTTGTTTAAACGTGTTGATCAATAAAGCATAAAATAGTGAATAATAGTTTGATAAATGAAATAAGTTGTTAAATTACCAAGTATACAAATTTTAATCTAATAAATGTGAAATACTGTCTTACACAGATAAATAAACCATATAAAATAGTGAATAATAGTGTATATTATATTAAATAAGCTGTTAAATTATCAAATATACATATTTTAATCTAATACATAGGTGATAAGGAACATCATGTGGATACCACAATATAATGGCTTACAGATAAATAACCATATAAAATAGTGAATAATAGTTGATATTATATTAAATAAGTTGTTAAATTATACACATTTTAATCTAATTCATCACAGTTATAGGGTCACACTGCGGTAATACTGACTTACATAGTTAAATAAAACCCATAAATGTTAGATAAATGAAATAAGGTGTTAAATTACCAAGTATACAAATTTTAATCTAATAAACGTGAAATACTGTCTCACACAGATAAATAAACCATATAAAATAGCGAATAATAGTTGATATTATTTGAAATAAGATCTTAAATTATCAAATATAAGTATTTCAATCTAATTTCTAATTTAACTTCAATCTCGCCTTACACAGATAAATAAACATAAAACAGTGTTTATATGAAATAAGTTTATATTTATATAAATACATTTTATAAGTATTTAAAATAGTTTTAAACATATGTTGAAGTGAACTTAGTTACCATCAGTGAAATTAGGAGGTCTTTTTGGCTCTGTTTAAAATCACAGATCCTTGAATTTCAGAACAGAAGAGAGATGTGTGTTCTCCGCTTGTTACATTAGGTACCATTTAAAGCGAGCCGAAGCAAGCCGTACCGTACCATGCAGAGGAAAAGCGCCACCAGCGAGCCGTACCGTACCATGCAATGGAAAAGCGCCAAAGCTTGCCGTACCGAACCGAACCGTACCGTACCATGCAGTGGAAAAGCGCCATAAGGTTGTGGTAGTTTTTTCTCACGTGCACAGATTTTGCTGTTCACAATACTCCCTCTATCCTGAAGGCACACAGTGTAATAAGTTGACGAGACACATGAGATGATTTGTCCTTTCACACATGACCTCAGCTCTAAATCTTACCTTACATATAATATAATATAACAGACATCTCACTCAGTCTTTACATTCAATGGAGGCAAAAACAAGAGAAACAACAGGTTAGAAATAAGATTAATATGCACAAAAAATCAGGACTACTGTTTCTCAGTAAAATTATCAGCATAATAACAGGACAAAATGATTTTGAAACAATTATATATTTTAATATATTTTCTGGAAATATTAGTAACCTACACAAACAGACAACATAACTTGCATAATATATATATATATATATATATATATATATATATAATTATTTTTTATATATGTCTCTGATCAATAGTAAAGCTGTCATAAATGAACTCTCTCTATTGTTTAAAACCCAGCAACAGTTTCACCTTTATAATCAAACCAAGATCTCCCTCAACACAATAAAACATTTATCATTTTAAAGAAGCTGGCTTTTGAAGAAAAGACAAAAACAAACTAAATATTACGTTCAAATAATGAATGTGTGATCAGTTTTATCTGTTCTTACATTACGGACACGGCCTTCGCTATGTTTTTCGTAACAGAATGAGCCTCCGCTTGCACTCAAGAAAGTGCAACTCGCTCATCAACTGCTTTGTGCCTGAATAAATCAAACGTTTTAAACAAACCTTCTGAGTGAATGATTCAATGACTCACTCGTTAAGACAATGATTTGCTGCCACTTATTGGTGGTTTTGGTTTCATATTTTAAAGTATATCATAGAATACATATAATGCGTAGATATAGTGGTAAATAGAATGTATTTATAAATAGACTATTAGGAGTGAAGTATGAAAAAATATTGTTAAATATAACAGACAAAGATTAAAGATAATAAAGTAATTGCAGTTGCATTGGATACGTTTTTTTTTTTTGTCTCTTTTTTTTCTCGTTGGCACATACACTGTATGATGAACCCACATCTACAATATTCATCAGATGACAACAACCCTTTGTGAAAGTCTTCATTTTTTACAGGAAGTGTTCAAGTGCCTTGTGTTCAGGAGTTTGTAAAAATCCACCAGCACTTTATATCTGTGACTCTGCTGCGCTGCCGTCGCTCCGCAGAGGTTTCTGTGAAAGTCAAAGGAAGAATGAAGAAGCTGAAGCCACAAACACAGCATTAAAACACTCAAACACACTCACTAGTGTACATTGTACCTGACTGCTTCTGGACCGGCTGACACGGTATACTCCTTTCTTCTTATGTGGACAGATTGGACACGGTCTGACAAACAGATTGTAATACACCGCCCTGACCTGAAGGGGGCGACAAAACAGCTAAAGCAAATTATGTTTGACTAAATAGTAAATTACAGTTTCTGTCCAACTCAAATTGCTTGCATTCAGAAAAGAGGTCAACTGAAATGGATCTTTTGATGAAATGAACACTGTAACTAGCAGTTCACCCAGTAATGTGATGTGATTTACACACTGGGAATCATATACTTTCCATAAATAAAGAGCAGGTAATGGTAATTTTACATACAGTACACAGAGAATATGACATGAATATGATGAAGTGGCCATTTGGTTATAGCGCAGCATAGTTTTAAATCAAGGATTTAAAGATTACACTTAAAACTGCGCTCAGAAACTGGTGCGCTGTCAAAATAAAAGTACCATCGATGTCAAAATAAAAGCTGCTTCTGACACTTGTCAGTCAAACACAGACATCCCAACCTGCAAGAAGTCATTTAAGGGAGGTATCTCTTTTTGTTGACGGGGGGTGGGGGGAGAGAGAGTTGTTCGGTTTTGTTGACGGGGGACGGAATTGGGGCTTTCATGCGCTTCATAAGACACACACGCATATTTGCACACACACGCAAAGTCTCTCACTCTCTCCCTCTCTGCCGAGCGCACGCTACACGGTTTGGAGCTCGCGAGATCTAGATTCCGGGAGATTTGAACTAATTTGCGGGCATCAGGGAGCCGCTATCAATATGCAGGAGACTCCCGGAGCTTCCGGGAGACTTGAGATGTCTGCAAACAGAAAAACATTGGTCAATGGTAATGCCAATCATTTAAATCCTTGGAGATACATATATCAGTCAACTACTACTTCAGAACACTTGGCTATATATAGCATGAATTGCATTTTGTGATCGGTTTGCATCCTTTTTGGTGGAGTGAACTGTCACTTCAAATCACTGAAATCCTGCGAGATACAAAACACTTTTACCAAACCTTCAGTGTGTTGAAGCCCATTCATCATGTGTTTTGTGCTGTCATGGTGTGTGTAAGTACCGGTTTAGACAGCAGGCAGTGCATGATGAAGATGAGCGCCCCCTGGAGGCTGTTGAGGATGGTGAAGAGGTACAACATGACTTCAGTCCCCTTCTCCTGGAAGAGGAAGAAGCCAAAGACCCACGTCCCGCCGAGAACACACACCTGAGCCACTGCGGTCATCGTAAAACTCCTACAGACAAACACACACCTGAGCCACTGCGGTCATCGTAAAACTCCTACAGACAAACACACACTGATAGAAAACCACTGATAGAAAACTATTACAGACTGATTTAATCTACAGGTCCTTCTCAAAAAATTTGCATATTGTGATAAAGTTAATTATTTTCCATAATGTAATGATAAAAATTAAACTTTCATATATTTTAGATTCATAGCACACCAACTGAAATATTTCAGGTCTTTTATTGTTTTAATACTGATGATTTTGGCATACAGCTCATGAAAACCCAAAATTCCTACCGACCAATAAAATAAGTGTTTTTAATACAAAAAAAAAAAGTCAACCTTCAAATAATTATGTTCAGTTATGCACTCAATAGTCAATACTTGGTCGGGAATCCTTTTGCAGAAATGACTGCTTCAATGCGGCGTGGCATGGAGGCAATCAGCCTGTGGCACTGCTGAGGTGTTATGGAGGCCCAGGATGCTTCGATAGCGGCCTTAAGCTCATCCAGAGTGTTGGGTCTTGCGTCTCTCAACTTTCTCTTCACAATATCCCACAGATTCTCTATGGGGTTCAGGTCAGGAGAGTTGGCAGGCCAATAGAGCACAGTAATACCATGGTCAGTAAACCATTTACCAGTGGTTTTGGCACTGTGAGCAGGTGCCAGGTCGTGCTGAAAAATGATCTTCATCTCCATAAAGCTTTTCAGCAGATGGAAGCATGAAGTGCTCCAAAATCTCCTGATAGCTAGCTGCATTGACCCTGCCCTTGATAAAACACAGTTGACCAACACCAGCAGCTGACATGGCACCCCAGACCATCACTGACTGTGGGTACTTGACACTGGACTTCAGGCATTTTGGCATTTCCTTCTCCCCAGTCTTCCTCCAGACTCTGGCACCTTGATTTCCGAATGACATGCAAAATTTGCTTTCATCCGAAAAAAGTACTTTGGACCACTGAGCAACAGTCTGCTTCTCTGTAGCCCAGGTCAGGCGCTTCTGCCGCTGTTTCTGGTTCAAAAGTGGCTTGACCTGGGGAATGCGGCACCTGTAGCCCATTTCCTGCACACGCCTGTGCACGGTGGCTCTGGATGTTTCTACTCCAGACTCAGTCCACTGCTTCCGCAGGTCCCCAAGGTCTGGAATCGGTCCTTCTCCACAATCTTCCTCAGGGTCCGGTCACCTCTTCTCGTTGTGCAGCGTTTTTTGCCACACTTTTTCTTCCCACAGACTTCCCACTGAGGTGCCTTGATACAGCACTCTGGGAACAGCCTATTTGTTCAGAAATTTCTTTCTATGTCTTACCCTCTTGCTTGAGGGTGTCAATGATGGCCTTCTGGACAGCAGTCAGGTCGGCAGTCTTACCCATGATTGCGGTTTTGAGTAATGAAACAGGCTGGGAGTTTTTAAAAGCCTCAGGAATCTTTTGCAGGTGTTTAGAGTTAGTTAGTTGATTCAGATGATTAGGTTAATAGCTCGTTTAGAGAACCTTTTCATGATATGCAAATTTTTTGAGACAGGAATTTTGGGTTTTCATGAGCTGTATGCCAAAATCATCAGTATTAAAACAATAAAAGACCTGAAATATTTCAGTTGGTGTGCAATGAATCTAAAATATATGAAAGTTTAATTTTTATCATTACATTATGGAAAATAATTAACTTTATCACAATATGCTAATTTTTTGAGAAGGACCTGTATTTTAAGATCGGAACACACAAACATTGGGTTTCAATGTTTTATGGCGGCTCTCCATAGACATAATGGTTTTTATACTGTACAAACTGTATTCTCTCCCCTTACACTAATCAAAACTAGTTCAAAACATAAATAAAACTATAATAGTATATGAATGATAATAAAATAACACACACACACCTGATCTGTTTGAGTTTGGAGAGGTCTGGATTGAGACTGGAGAATTTTTTTGCCAGTTTCCACACAGTGATGATGAAGAAGAAACAGTTGAGGAGGACGATGATGCAGACGGGTGCGAAAAAACTCAAGATAAAATAACGATCAAGAGAAAGCCAACAGCTGGAACACACGATAGAACGATAAATCAGTCACATGGTCACAAAAACACACACACACAAAAGACTAATTAATCCCTCTTTCCCTATCCTATTGAAAGTGAATCAGAGACTCGTGAATGATCTGATGTGTTGATGTTTGACCATGAAGTAGCCGAAGGAGAAACTATTGGAGATCAGGTGCTTGTGTTGATACCAAATATTAATCTCTTGCATTTTGACTCTAGCTCACATTTAGTTCTGGATCAGAATTACCTTTTTATCCGGAGTATTATTTAACCTATTAAATTATTATATTTATGGGCAATTTGCTATTCAGACAGGAAAGTTGGGGACATTTTTAGTTTACAATTACTTTAGTTTACATCACAGCCATGAACCTTGATTTAAATTATTTGTTTGCATATAAGATGTGTAATCAATATCTTTGGTCCATTTCCCAAAGGAACAGACAAATATAAGTGTTCATAATTGTCAAAACCTTTAAACAATACATTAGCGTACAGACCAAAAATTTAATAGAACATTTTCACTTTAACTATATAGTGCATGTGCATAATTATTAATCAATATTCTGATCATGTAACATATTTTACCAATTCCAAACCACATAAATCTTAAAGGGGTGCTTCACCGCTGGCAAAATGGACTTTACATAAAATAAATTTCTTAGGCAATGCAAACTGGAAACAGAAGTGTTTGGTTCATCTTCGGGTTCGAGCCGTTTGTTATTTTGTTCCCTTTCGTTGTCACTCCGAGTTACGTCGGATGACGACGAATGGGGTTTCGCTTAGAAAGCCTATCAGCTTCGAGTATTACAAAACGAGCCTATGGCAAAGAAATGCCATGGGTCTGCGGAATTTGCATGACGTAACTCCGCCCCACCTCGTGGGTATAAAAGGAGGAAGTCCGCAACAGCAGTTTATGTTTTCGCTTCGGAGCCAAGTGTATTCTTCTCTCCACAAGCCATCTCTGAATTGTCAGCTTTACAAACGAGTACCTCGAGTGTTGGTGTGACGGCGATCTACGGCGAGCGCGTGCTTCCTGCTGATCTGTTGCAGTGGTCTGCCAGTCGGTGCGTGTCTCCCCGGGTGCTTCAACACTTGAGTTTTCTCTCACTAAAAGAGCTTGCACGCTTGCTTTTTAAAGACGGCTCGCCCGTGCATTTCAAAAAAAAAAAAAAAAAAAAATCCCTCGGTCTGCCCACCGCCAAGGGCGCCCTCCCGCGGCTCCCACCCTGCCCGTTCACCCGGGCCGGCTCTGGGGACCGCGGGCGGACGCCACAGCCCTCTCTAGCCCCGCCCCCCGCTACACGCCGGGTTAAGCGGCGCTCCTGAGACGGGCTCCTCGGGGATGGAGCAGGTTGAGGTCGACTCTGTCCCGACGGCCCCGCCGTCCGCTCAGGTCCCTCGGTCTGCCCACCGCCGAGGGCGCCCCCCCCGCGGCTCCCACCCCGCCCGTTCACCCGGGCCGGCTCTGGAGGCCGCAGCCGGACGCCACAGCCCTCTCCAGCCCCGCCCCCTGCTACGCGCCGGGTTAGGTGGCGCTCTTGAGAGGGGCTCCTCAGAGATGGGACTCAGTTCTTTCCAGGAGTTGGGAGCAGGACCACTCCTTTACCCGGTGGAGGGCCGGGGAAGAATCCTTATTCGCAAAGAACTGACTCTCCCGTCTCTGAGCACACAGAGTTCTCGGACGACACAGAGCGCCGCCCTCTAGCCGTGCTCTCCTCGTCCCCCTCTGTCCCAGAGGTCGTTGACACGGCGTGCCGTCCACGGACCGCTTCGCCCCTGTCCCCCTCTGTCGCCAGACCCCTGGCAGAGCAGGCCCCCGCGGGACGACCAGCCTGGTCCTCCCCTGGCCCCCTCTGCCAGGGCGCGGTTGCTAACTGTGCCCCCACACCGGGCCGCTATGCCGTCCACGTCTGGGCCAGTTACTCCGCTTCGCTGCCCCTCCGGGGGGACGCCTGTCGTCGCGTGATCCCGCCGGTTCAGTTCCTGGGAGCCTGGCTAGAGCTTCCCCGTCTGTCCCGCTGGATCGCGCGCTCCGTCAGGCTCGGCTTGCGATTCAGTTCGCACGGTCTCCTCCCCGCTTCAGGGGAGTCCGCTTCTCTTTGGTCGGTGGCAATGCCCCCGTCATGAGAGCAGAGATTGCCAACCTGCTGGCGAAGGGTGCAATCGAGACTGTCCCTCCAGCCGAGATGAGGTCCGGATTCTACAGCCCCTACTTCATTGTCCCCAAGAAAACCGGTGGGTTACAGCCAATCCTGGACTTGCGCGTGCTGAACCGCTCCCTTCACAGGCTGCCGTTCAAGATGCTCACCGCCAAACGCGTTCTCGAATGCGTGCGGCCCCAGGATTGGTTTGCAGCGATCGACCTGAAGGACGCCTACTTTCATGTCTCCATTCTTCCTCGACATAGACCGTTCCTACGGTTTGCTTTCGAGGGGCAGGCATACCAGTACGCGGTTCTCCCTTTTGGGCTAGCCCTGTCTCCTCGCACCTTCACGAAGGTCGTCGAGGCTGCCCTTGTTCCCCTTCGGGAACACGGGGTTCGCATCCTGAGTTATATCGACGACTGGCTGATCCTAGCTCACTCTCGAGATCAGGTTTGCGAACACAGGGACCTAGTGCTCCGGCACCTAGCTCGTCTGGGCCTTCGGGTCAACTGGGAGAAGAGCAAACTTTGCCCCGTGCAGAGGATCTCTTTTCTCGGTATGGACATCGACTCGGTCGCCATGTCCGCGCAGCTTACGAGCGAGCGCGCGCAGTCACTGCTGACTTGCCTGAGACATCTCAAGAGCAAGAGTGCGGTTCCACTGAAACATTTTCAGAGGCTCCTGGGGCATATGGCATCTGCAGCCGCGGTCACGCCGCTCGGATTGCTTCATATGAGACCGCTTCAGCTTTGGCTTCGCGACCGAGTCCCGAGGTGGGCATGGCAACAAGGCACGCTCCGAGTACCAGTTACTCCGACCTGCCGTCAGTTCCTCACCCCGTGGTCGAACCTCAGTTTTCTCAGGGCGGGTGTCCCCCTGGAACGAGCTTCCCGGCATGTTGTGGTCTCCACAGATGCCTCCATCACGGGCTGGGGCGCCATGTGCAATGGACATGCTGCTGCGGGCTCCTGGACAGGACCCCAGCGGCTATGGCATGTCAATTGCCTCGAGATGTTGGCAGTACGCCTTGCCCTGCACCGCTTCCGGGCGTTGCTCAGGGGTCAACACGTACTAGTCCGCTCAGACAATACCGCTACTGTAGCGTACATCAACCATCAAGGTGGTCTACGCTCCCGCCGTATGTCACAACTCGCCCGCCACCTCCTCCTATGGAGTCAGAAGCTGAGGTCGCTTCGAGCCATTTTCATTCCCGGAGCCCTGAACTGTGCAGCCGACGAGCTCTCACGGCTTCAGCCCTCCCTGGAGAATGGCGACTCCATCCCCAGTCGGTTCAGCTGATTTGGGACCAGTTCGGGGATGCACAGATAGATCTGTTTGCCTCTCACGACTCGACCCATTGCGCCCTGTATTTTTCCCTGACCGAGGGCACGCTCGGCACGGATGCACTGGCGCACAGCTGGCCGCCGGGCCGCAAATATGCGTTTCCCCCAGTGAGCCTTCTTACGCAGACCTTGCGCAAGGTCAGGGAGGACGAGGAGCAGGTCATTTTGGTCGCGCCGTATTGGCCCGGCCGGACCTGGTTCTCCGAACTTGCACTCCTCACGACAGCACCTCCCTGGCCCATTCCTCTGAGGAAGGACCTTCTTCTCAGGGACGGGGCACCCTGTGGCACCCTCGCCCCGATCTCTGGAGCCTCCACGTGTGGCTCCTGGACGGCTCGAGGTAGGTTTGAGTACCCTTCCACCAGCGGTGGCGGCTACCTTCACTTCTGCTAGAGCGTCGTCCACGAGACACGTCTATGCGTTGAAGTGGAACCTCTTCGTCGACTGGTGCTCTTCTCACCGAGAAGACCCCTGGAGATGCTCGATCAGCATTGTGCTTTCCTTCCTTCAGCAAGGGTTGGAGCGAAGGCTGTCTCCCTCCACCCTTAAGGTCTATGTTGCCGCCATTGCCGCACATCATGACCCCGTCGAAGGTAAGTCGGTAGGGAAGCACGACCTGGTCATCAGGTTCCTGAGAGGAGCGAGGAGACTAAATCCTCCTCGTCCTCCTCTCGTTCCCTCTTGGGACCTCTCAGTGGTTCTAACTGCCCTGAAGAGTGCTCCCTTTGAGCCCCTGCTATCAGTTGAGCTTAAGTTCCTGTCAATTAAGACAGCGCTCCTGGTTGCACTGGCCTCCATCAAGAGGGTAGGGGACCTGCACGCATTCTCCGTCGACGAAGCGTGCCTGGAATTCGGGCCGGCCTTCTCTCACGTGATCCTGAGACCCCGGCCCGGATACGTGCCCAAGGTTCCTACCACTCCCTTTCGGGACCAGGTGGTGAACCTGCAAGCGCTGCCCCCGGAGGAGGCAGACCCAGCCTTGGCACTGCTCTGTCCAGTACGCGCTCTTCGCGCCTATGTAGACAGGACGCAGTGTTTCAGGACCTCAGACCAGCTCTTTGTCTGTTATGGTGGGAAGCTGAAGGGAAAGGCTCTCTCCAAGCAAAGTTTGTCTCACTGGATAGTGGACGCCATTGCTTTGGCATACCAGCAGCAAGGCCGACCGTGCCCCCTAGTTGTGACGGCCCACTCCACCCGGAGTGTGGCATCCTCTTGGGCTCTAGCGCATGGCGCCTTGCTAACAGACATCTGCAGAGCTGCAGGCTGGGCGACACCTAACACATTCGCCAGATTCTATAATCTCCGAGTGGAGCCAGTGTCCTTCCATGTACTCGCTTCAACTAGCTAGTACCGGACCCGCTCAGGTGTCTTCGCTTGCTCGCCATTCCACTCCACGGACTGGATACGTGCGATATTCTCCTCAGGTGAGCTTCCCGAAAGCCCTGAGTTCCTCCAGCACTCCTGACGTCGGCGCCAGTGTCTCTTGCCTGCGCGTCGGCTAGGTGCCTCCCGTGTGCATGGTCCCTCCCCTGAGCGACCCCCACATGTGTATTTCCACTGTAAGCCTCTCTGAGCATGTGTCTTTCCCTTGGCAAGCCACCTTGCCACCCCTGGGGTTGAAATATTCCACCTGCGGCTGGACACCCCAGTGTTCTCCATATGTTTCCTTCGGGTCATATGTGTATTCTCTAAGTCCCCCCCCCCCCCCCCCTCTGGGTTGGCATTAATTGTATACTTCCCCTAGCTTGGGATATGCTTCCCAGTGTACCTTGGTATTCCTGTGTTAAATTGAGTCCTTCGTCCTTCAATGTCAGGGACCTCGATTTACGCAGGGCACTGGAAGACAGCTGAGAAGGTGGCGTGATTAGACTGGTAACCCGATTCGTCGTCATCCGACGTAACTCGGAGTGACAACGAAAGGGAACGTCTCGGTTACGTATGTAACCCTCGTTCCCTGAGTAGGGAACGGAGACGTTACGTCTGCCTGCCACTTTCCGCTGTACCGCGGGGATCGCCTGAGCTCAGTCTTGGCTCCTCAGCGAAGAAACATAAACTGCTGTTGCGGACTTCCTCCTTTTATACCCACGAGGTGGGGCGGAGTTACGTCATGCAAATTCCGCAGACCCATGGCATTTCTTTGCCATAGGCTCGTTTTGTAATACTCGAAGCTGATAGGCTTTCTAAACGAAACCCCATTCGTCGTCATCCGACGTAACGTCTCCGTTCCCTACACAGGGAACGAGGGTTACATACGTAACCGAGACGTTTCTTGTATTACTTCTTGGCTCAGTATTTTACAACAAATACATTAGTGTTATTGACTGTATGTTGTCTAATAGTTGTATAACTAGACATGTGCTATAAATATTTTCTAAAAAAAAAAAAATTCTTCTTGTTCCTGTCAGTCTCTTTTTATTGTTAAATGTTTCTTGAGTATCTGAGGTGTGTGCTGTGTGTGGGTTTACATGTGAATTTTCAGTTAAAAAGAAAACTTGTAAACTTTTTTTGAGATTTATTATTAAAGGGACATTGTGTAGGAATTCCTACCATCTAGCGGTGAAATTGTATTTTGCATTCAAACGAATTTTGCTCTCCAGCGCCTCGCTTTTTTAAATGCGTGTTGCATCTACGATAGCTGTTATGTGCCAAAAAGCTATGACAGGATCAGGATGTCTTTTTTAATAGCACTTCGTCGAAACGAACGAAAATGCGTTGTGGAAACGCGTTGGCCTAGTACTTTTTGACCTTCTCTGCTATCATAGTTTTTCGAAATGGCGGAACGACATGGAAGCCTCCGTGGACCTACCCGTCACATGTATATAAAGATAATAAATTCTTCGTTTACGAGGATAAGTCAGATCATTGGCAGAGGTATTTGTACACCATTGAGGACATATTTATGAATAAATATATAGATTTTAGATAATAAAATACCTAAAAAACTACACATTGTCCCTTTAACTAATAAACCCAGTAAGAATTTTATTAAGATTATTAAGACTGATGTAGTTTGGAATTGGTCAAATGTGCTTGGAAAAAATATATATGATCAGAATATCGACTTGCCTAATAATTATGCATGTGCATACAGTATGTTCATACAGAAACACACACATAGTTATACAGTTGAACAGCAGAAACTCACTGTCTTTGGGTGCCGTATCCCTTTGGGAAGGCAATGGCAGAGATAATGACGATGGCGAGAGGGACTCCATATCCCACCGCATACATGTAGAGATGTTTTAATGTGGTGTGAAACACCAGCACAACCATCCGGTAGAGCTGAACCCCCTCCAGCAGCATCCAGCAGAACGCAGACAAGAAGAAGAAATGAAGCAGCCCGGCCACAATCGCACACGCTACCTGAGAGAGAAACAGACATGTCAGATCAGCTCCTGTTTGACTACAATAACATTTTATATCCAGCAGCCAATATCACCCTGTAGCCCAAGACTGGTTGCCCATTGAAGCTAAGCAAAGGTTGAGTCTGGTCAGTACCTGGATGGGAGACTCCTGAGAAAACCAGTTTTCTGCTGGAAGAGGTGTTAGTAAGGCCAGTAGGGGGCGCTCACCCTGTGATCTGTGTGGGTCCTCACGCCCCAGTATAGTGATGGGGACACTATACTGTCAAAGAGCACCGTCCTTCAAATGAGATGTTAAACCGAGGTCCTGACTCTCTGTGGTCATAAAAAATCCCAGGATGTCCTTCGAAAAAGAGTTTGGGATTAACCCTGGTGTCCTGGACAAATTTGCCCCTTGGCCTCTGTCCATCATGGCCTCCTAATCATCCCCATGGATGATTGGGGCTGCGGCCAAATTAGTTAAGGGCAGGAGGGGGGATAGGGGGTCTGTAGAAATTGCGTTTGTACGTTACATACTGTATGTAACCTGAGATGTTCCCTTTCAGATGGGAACTTTGACACTGTGCCATGGTGTTGACACTATGGGAACTATAATACACACGCTACCATGCTAGGCTGTAAACTCTTGCTGAGGCAAATTTTGAAGGCAGAACGACTTGGATCATCCCTGAAGAACCTGAGATCCTGGGGGCGTATTACAGAAACTTTCTATCTTAAGTTAAGATATGACAAGTTAATTTGGAATTTTTCACAAATTCATATTACAGAAGCAAATCTTAAGTTGATTTAGGGTTCTTATTCAAGCAACCAACGACACGCAAACAGCTGATATGAAGTAAAATGGAAAAGCTGGTGAATGGAGAAACAAAATAAGTGGTGCTTTTCATTAATTAAAGTTTTGATAAGCTTG
Organism: Gila orcuttii; assembly: GCA_026230005.1. Lineage (NCBI taxonomy): Eukaryota > Metazoa > Chordata > Actinopteri > Cypriniformes > Leuciscidae > Gila > Gila orcuttii. Next base: position 3,532,565 of record JAPDVR010000002.1, on the reverse strand, counting down.
GTAGAAAGGGCAAAGCCTAATCTTTTTATTTCATAGGAATCTGTAATTATTTGTCGAGAGTTTTGTCGTCAAAGTGCAGCACATCATTTGGGTGTTCACAAAGTCTTTCCACCATCAAACATCGCTGGTCTTCCTATTGTATCATTTATAAATGTGACGCCATTCCCAGACAGGGCTATTATTGTGTGATTTTTATAGTTGGCTTTCAAATCATTTTTAAGTTAGGACACCATTGGGGTTGTCCCAAAGTTAAGACAGTTTTAGGATTTTTTGTGGAGTTAGGATGCTTCTGTATTACCCTTTTCCTATCTGTAGTTAAGATCAGATTATGCACCTAATAAAGTTGTAATAGCTTTTGTCCTAAATGAGATCCTAACTGAAATTGCTATGGTTACCAAATAGATTAGATAGGATTCTAAAGTTAGGAACTTTCTGTAATGCGCCCCCTGGTGTTGAAACAGTGTCCAAGCTATAACAATTTAAAAACATGTGTGATGATGACCATCCTGCTGTAGCACAAACCCTTGGCAAGAGCCTTAGAAGATGGCAAAAAAAATTATATGTTGGCTTTAATTAACTTTTTCATGTCAACAGGTTCCACATAACTGCACTCAAAAAAATTATATGTTGGCTTTAATTAACTTTTATATGTCAACAGGTTTCACATAACTGGGTTACGTTAAACAAACATAATTTGTTCATGTAACTTCAACATCATGGAATTAAGTCATTTTAAGCAACCCAATTAAAGTATGCAGCAAAATCCCCAGTGTTACATTAACACTGAGAGAGTGAATTATATCAACTCTGAGAAGAGTGTTAAATGAACACTGAAGCAGTGTTAAAGTTAATAAGAAAATTAAATGAATAATTGAGTGATGATTGAGCATTATTGAAGACACCTGATGGTAACAAGCAGAATCACTGAAGGAGAAAACCGGAATATTTAAGTCACCATTATGGTGATCAGTATTCATACTATAATTCATGATGTCTGTGTGTGCCTACATAAAATATTTTTTTAGAAGTTTCTTTTTTTTATTGATTTGATCATTTGGATTTCACTGAAAAGGATAAAAATGTTATGCTCTACAATGACAGTGCTGCTATAATCCATAAGGTAAACTTAACTCAGAAATTGGGTTCTATATGAGTTCAGTGATTCAGGTCAAATGATTGTGAAATAATGATTGTTAAAACACAACCAACACCATCAGATCACCTTTTCTATTTGTTCATCCGGTGGTTATAACTCATGTACAGCAGCCAAACAAAATCTAAAGTTAATGATCTGAGGGTCAAGACCCCAACTAAAACAAACACTGATCACCATAATGGCGACGTACACATTCGGGTTTTCTCCTTCAGCGATTCTGCTTGTTACCATCAGGTGTCTTGAATAATGCTCAATCATAACTCAATTATTCACTTAATTATCTCATTAACTTTAACACTGCTTCAGTGTTCATTTAACACTCTGTTCAGAGTTTAATTGGGTCGCTTAAAATGACTTAATTCCATGATGTTGAAGTTACATGAACAAATTATGTTTGTTTAACGTAACCCAGTTATGTGGAACCTGTTGACATAAAAAAGTTAAAGCCAACATATAATTTTTTTGAGTGCAGTAGAGTGAACCCTAACCCCTCGAAGCCATACTGCACGCCTCATAAGAGAGGGCAATGGCATTAGTGTTCCAATGTGAAATACGCTGAAATACGCTTAGTGAAAACATTTCCCCTTATTGCTGGACAGGACATAGCAGGTGAAGAGTTTCTTGCTTCCACTATTCATGAGGCAGAGGAAAGAAAGCTTTCAAAACTATAGGCTGACTATTTGGAGCAGGTACCTTAGAGCTATAGTCCGGCCTGGGGTATAGAATAGCCTTGACCTTTACAGGAGCAAATGGAGCTTCTGTTATTGCCCCCAGGACAAGAGATAGGTCCCAAGGAGGAACTCACAGCTGACAGATAGGCTTTGCCGTCAAGGGAACAGTGGGTTTACTCCTTGGATGCAAACAGATCTACTTCCACTCTGCCGTATTTCCCTAATACGGACACCACCACTTGTGGATGGAGTCACCATTCCCCGGGCCCCAGTCCCTGCCTCAACAGCAAGTCTGACCCCAGGTTGACATGTCCCAGATTATAAACTGCTCTCAGGAAGGGAAATTCAGTATTCAGTCTCAGAAAAGGATCTGCTGCGCCTGTCAGAAAAAAAAGATGCAAACGTAGCCCGCCCTATGTAAGAAACTACCGTAATGTTGTCTCTGCGGACTAACACATGATAGCCCATCAACTGAACGGGAAAGTATTTTAATACCAGAAATTCCACCCTTATCTGAAGACAATTTATGTGCCACGAGCGGGGTGGCCCCCTGAGGGAAGCATCTGTTATTAGAGTCTTGCAACAACAACACGCCCCCAAGGATGGGGGCCTGGTTTAGAAACCAATGTTTCTTTCAAAGCTGAAGGGTACAAAGTTCTCTGTGCATAACCATTATTACTCTGGAAGGATGGTTCAGAAGATGAAACCCCTTGAACTGGTATGGCCTTGTGTGCTGCAGACCCAATGTAATGACGCTGGCTGTTGCCACCATGAAACTTAACTGTATTTGAACCTGAACAACTGACAACTTCAGGTCTAGCCTAATGCCTTCATGGTTAAGATAGAGTATACATGTGCAGGAGACAAACATACCTCCATCATTGTAGAGTCCCAAACAACTCATAGAAAAAGGGGTCTCTGAGAGGGAGATTGCAAAAAACTTCTTGAGGTTCAATCTGAGCTCTAAACACTTCATATGAGCACGGACAACATCTTAATGTCATGCTATTTTAACTGGGATCAAATCAACCAAACATCTATATAATTGAGCACACGAATTCCCTGGAGTCCCAGAAGAGCCAAAGCAGGATCCATGCACTAAGTTGTCAAGGCTAAATGAGTGTCCTTTAGGTCTATTGTCACAAATCAATCATTGGATTGAATTCGAGACAATATGAGTTTGAGCATTAGCATCTTGAATCTGTATGTCCTCAGAGTACAATTAAGGCCATGTGGATCCAAAACTGGATGCAGCCCCCAGTCTTTTTTGGGCACAATAAAATACCAACTAAAAAACCTGCCTCTCTCATGGGAAGATGTACAACTTCTATGGAGTCTTTCGCCAAGAGAGGTTGCAGTTTTTGATTCAGGAACCTTGACTGATCTTAGTTCAATGCTGTTTCTAACACCCAATTTAAATGAGGCATACGGAAGGCAAACTCAATTTTGTAACCTTTTTCCAAAATATTCAGAACCCTCTGAGAAACACTGGGCAGAAGCTGCCACACTGCCACAAAGTTTGACAGAGGGATCATTTTTTCAATGGAGTCTACCTGTTCGGGCCCCGAAACAAAGAACTTGCAAGGAAACATTGAACAAGCCCTCGAAAGAGATTGTCCATGAGCAAGGGTGGGTCTACCGTTGGGTGTCTCTGCTGGTACACCATGTTGTGGTATGTCCAGACCCTCCGCAAGCAGGTACCTAATATTAGGTGTCATCTAAACTGAGTTCAAACAAATGTTCCAAGTGTCCTGCCACTACACTGCAGTGAATTCAGTTGTAAAGTAATATGGAATATCGAGCACAGGGACATCCGATTATAAGCATTTTAAAAGGAAAGAAAAGTTTTGACATTTATTATTTCCAAATAATTCCTTCACGACCGACACTTGTTTTCTCATTCGAACACACCTGATTGTGAGTGCTGGAGATCCCGCAGAGGAAGACGAGGTCTGCGATGAAGAGGCACACGCTCAGATGAAGATGAATGCTGTTTCGGGTTCCTTGGATGGAGCGGCAGAACCGGAACGTCAGGATACAGAGAAATAAACAGAGCAGAGACAAAACTAAACCCACACGCGTGATAAACACCAGCACAAACGAGTCCTGGAGGAGAGGAAGAGCAAACGGACGGGTTAATATTGTCATAATTTAGTCTCAAATCTGAAATATGTCACAGATGTACCTGGACAGGGTAGAGGGCCATGAGCAGAGCGAAACTACTGAGATGAGAATAGGAACACAATGTATGAGTGTCATTAGACCACACCCTCTTACAGCCCTGCCCAGACCACGCACCCTCAGTCTCATTCCAGAACACACAGGAATAAGCCACACTCTCAGACTCCGCCCTCTCCTGAAGAAGTGAGAAGTTTAAGAGTTTAGGAAATGAGGAATACGTGAACACCTGCCTGAAAAGTTTAGAAGCGTGCCACGAGATCCAATCTTGTGATATTAAAACATGATGATATTTCTTGTCAAGTTAAAAAGCAACATTGAGCAAAAAGGACACGGACAAAGTGCTGATAGACAAGACAGAGCATGACATGAAGTGAAGTCTCAGCTTTAAACAGGTAACATGCTGCATTTGTCCAGTCAGTAACAGTGACACTGCAAATGTGCAAATAAGGACTTTAACCCAGGGTTTAAGAATGTGCAGTGTGAAACAGAAGCTTATAGAATAACCAGGATTAACTGTCAACCCCGGGTATAGTATGAGTGTCACGATGAGGTGGAAGCAAGGAGGAAGCAGGATCCATGTGCAGCACACTTTATTCAATAAACTGAAAACAATACAAAGACTCAGACTAGGAACAGGACTCAGGAGCAGTACGACCAACATCGACAGTAACACAATAACTCAAAGACTGAAACTGAAACACAGGGCTTAAATACAAGGCCAAACAAGCTAAACAAGATAACAAGGGGGCGTGGTTAATATGAAACACCTTGGGAGACTAATAAACATGACAGGGAACTGTGGGGATCTTTCTGGTGTCCGTGGGCCCCTGGGCGGCCACGGCGAGGACCTACAGTAATTCTAAAGGCTATTGTTCACATAAGTCTAGTTTTATTTCTACAAAACACATCAGATTATTATTCGTCAAGTCAAGTCAAGTCAAGTCAAGTCATCCTCATTTATATAGCGCCTTTAAAGGTTGTATCAGTGATTTCTGGCCCAAAAATAAATGTCTAATCTTTCCTAACGATCCGCTAGCTGCCCGCCCCATAAGCATGCCGTCCAAAAAACGCGTCTCTGTAGGCAGCGTAGGCTCTGAGATCTGCACACAAAAACAAATGGGTACAACCACCACTCAAAACCAAAATAAAGTGTTCCAACCAATCACTGACAGGGGTGGGTGTTGCTCCGATTTCGCGTCCAGCCGTGCACGAGCGCAAAACCTCACAACACCCGCCCCTGTCAGTGATTGGTTGGAACACTTTATTTTGGTTTTGAGTGGTGGTTGTACCCATTTGTTTTTGTGTGCAGATCTCAGAGCCTAGGCTGCCTACAGAGACGCGGTTTTTGGACGGCATGCTGATGGGGCGGGCAGCTAGCGGATCGTTAGGAAAGATTAGACATTTATTTTTGGGCCTGAAATCACTGATACAACCTTTAACAACGCAGATTGTTTCAAAGCAGCTTTACAGAGATAAACCTATAATTTAAGGTAACAGAGATTGGTTTAGTTTTATAGTGGTTCTTGAATAAATGTTTTTTCCAGCTAAAGTTAGTTTTGATTGATTCACTTCCGTCTAAATGATTCGTCAAAATAATCGACCGAGTACTTGATTACCAAAAAATCATTAGAGACAGCCTTAGATTAGTTTCAAAATGCTACTGCATTATTTTGCATTTTGTGTCTTTCAGTCGAATAAAATACAAATTTTCAGACATATATTTCATCATTGAAGATTTCATAAAAATAATGTTAAAATATCATCTTGTTTTTTTTATTGTGAACCCAATATTGTGTATCATCAAACTGAGTGTTTCTTCACACCCCTAATAATAATAAGTCATTGATACTAAAATAAGACTGGTGGAGCATCTTGGGCCAGAAACAAACCAGCTACTTGCTGGTCACACCAGCTTAATGTGGTCAAGCTGGTTTTTGGAACATAATATGGTGAACCAGCTAGAATCCAGTTTAAACCGGATTTTCAAATAGGGAATGCACATTTATGTGGTTTTTCATTTGTAAACTGTAAAATGTCATTACACTGTTTAACATCTTCACCTGTTCGTGTGTAAAGATGAGCGTCACCGGCTCAGACAGCTGTTTGGTTTCTGGATTACTGACGATGACTGTCACCACCTTCGAGTTGAGCTGATAAGTGATGTTTCTCTCTCTATCGTCTGATCTCTCTCTACTCATCGTGTGAAACTGATCGCTGGATGAGTTCATATCTTTAAAACTGACCAGCGCCACAAATGCAAAACCTAAAAGACAACAACATTCACATCTGGTCTTAAATACACTGATGCTCTCATAAGTACATATATGTGCATGTGTGTATTTGTACCTGGATATGATTTTCCTACTACTGTTTCCCAGCTGGTGTTGAAGAGGGCGGAGTCAGTGCTCAGAGTGACACGCCCACTGGGTGGAGCCTGACCCCGCCTGACTGCAACCTCAGCGACTGTGAATCACATGATCATACAGAACAACTGTTTTCAGTACCTCCAGTACTCAATATCGGTTTCATGTTATGCACATTTGAAACACAGTATTTCCATTCAGTAACACAATGAGATAATGTGTAAACTGTAAATGTTTGTGTCTCACAGGTGTTGTGCGTCTCCATCCTGCTCACAGGCTCTTTAAGCTGAGGTCCAATCAGACGCATGCCTTTCTCCACCGTGTCCAGAAACTGACTCAATGTCTCGCCGTCAGCGATGTTTCCGTCCGACAGCAGATCATTGGTGGAATTGCAAAAGTTCTGAGAAATTAATTTATTCAGCCACTGTGAGAGTGCATGTACACAAACTACTATGAGAATATATCATGCAGTGTGTGTTTAACCTTCAGTAACTCCTCCCCGGTGAAATGTTCTCCCTGTGTGTCATTCAGAGACTCACAGCTGTTCTTCAACAGTGACATCAAATGCTTCAACTAAAAGAAGACACAGAAATCAAATTCTATTGACATCTTTACACAGGCTGCTCTAGTAATCAAAATTACTTACTGTTTACTTGTCTTTTTGTCCACACTTGTGAATTTAGTACGAAGTTTAAAATAAAGCCTCCCTGTGCTGTGTGTAATAAAATTTTCAAACAATTATGAGATAACAATTTTAAAAAATACTATATGGCAGTTTTCCCTGTGGTATCAAAAATAGTATCGAATATCGATATTTTTCATGTACCGTATCGAACTAAGAAATTCCAGTATCGTGAAAAATATATATTTTTAAAGCTTTTCACATTTTTATTTTATTTCACATTTAGCATACTAAATTCCATGATCCCCTTCAGAAATTCTATAAAGGACTTCCAAATCTGTAAAAATTTCTTCGGTTTACCAGCAATTTTGTATCTGATGTTTTCCATATGTAGCACACTGCTAGCCTCTGCAAGCCACATCTCAAATTTAGGTACCGTATCGAACTAAGAAATTCCAGTATCGTAAAAAATATTTGATTTAAAGCTTTTCACATTTTTACAGAACAACCCCCCACCCCATGCCAGCATATAAGTAACAAGTAAATAAAGTAAATAAATAATAATAATAAAAATAAATAAACAATAATGATAAATGCATATATATATGAATAAGTACATATACACACATAAACATACCATGTCCATATATATATACAGATACACATTGCAAACCTCTACATACACATATATTTAAAAGTAAAATATTTAGAATAAAATGCCAATACCAATGATTACCCAATTATAGAAATAAAGTGAGTTATTGCACCCTGCAAGATGCTATATAATCTACAGTACCACAACTCTTAGAACATATGTCCAACATACTAAATTCCATGATCCTCTTACAGAAATTCTATAAAGGACTTCCAAATCTGTAAAAATTTCTTCAGTTTACCAGCAATTTCATATCTGATCTTTTCCATATGTAGCACACTGCAAGCCTCTGCAAGCCACATCTCAAATTTAGGTACAAACTCTTTGTTCCACATCAACAAAATTGCCTTCTTCGCTATTGTCATCCCATATTGTATTGTCTGGATTTCATTAAGGTTATAGGTCGCTAAATTAGGGGCCCAGCCTAATATTGCAACACTGGGATCATGAGGAAAATCAGTCTTAAGTACCTTTGAGTAAAAACAAAATACCTCAGACCAGAATTTACATATTTTTGGGCAGAACTAGAATAGATGAGCCAATGTACCCTCATTTGACTTGCATTTAATACACAAAGTAGAGACAGAGGGATATATAGAATGTAATTTTGTACGAGAGAAGTGCAATCTATGCACCACTTTGTATTGTATCAGCTGAAAATTACAACTGATGGAGCAAGACCTAATACCCCGAAGGGCCTCGGCCCAGGAGTCTTCCGAAATATCTATACCCAAGTCTTTTTCCCAGGACATCTTTAAATTTTGCGTAGTAAGAACTCTGGAGTCTTTTTAGCATTCAACAAATTTAGAAACCAGACCCTTCATGTCAAGTTCAGAGGTCATACAATAATAAAGATGCTCAGGGGGTTTATAGGTTTCAAAATTAGGTATATTACTTTTAACATAGCTTCGTACTTGTAAATACCTGAAAAAATGCGAGGGGGGTAGTCCAAACTTTTGTCTAAGCTGGGCGAAAGAAGCAAATACATTGTTAATGTATAAGTCACCTATCGATACAATTCCTTTTTCTTTCCATTATAAAAAAGTTTGATCTGTCTGTGAGGGAGGAAATGCGTGGTTATAGGCTATAGGAGTAAGAGAGCATGTTTGAGGGAGTATAAAGACCTTTCTAAGCTGATACCACACCTTGAGAGAATTTACAATGATGGGATTACATTTCTTAAAGGGATAGTTCACCCAAAAATGTAAATTCTGTCAGTATTTACTCTCCCTCATGTTGTTCCAACCCCGTAAGACCTTCGTTTATCTTCGGAACACGAATTAAGATGTTTTTGATGAAATCTGAGAGCTGGATCACTCCTCCATACTAGTCCATAGGCTTCTTCAGGGACTGAAACTTGCCAGCCCCGAAAAGTTATTAAAGACATAGTTAAAATAGTCCAAGTGAACTTAGCTCAATCTTAAGTTTATCAAACGACGAGAATACTTTTTGTGCGCAAAAAAACCCCAAAATAATGACTTTATTTCAACTATTAATTTCCTTCTCTGTGGGCCTCGAGTCAGTGTTGTACGACTTCTGTGTTGTACGTCACACGAATCACACACATGACCAGCGTCGGCCAATAGTGAGCCTACGTGTGACGTAGCTCTACGCAATCACACTACGCTAACTGACTAGAGGCCCATAGAGAAGGAAATGAATAGTTGAAATAAAGTCATTATTTTTGTTTGTTTTTGCGCACAAAAAGTATTCTCGTCGTTTGATAAACTTAAGATTGAGCCACTGTAGTCACTTGGACTATTTTAACGATGTCTTTAATAACTTTTCGGGGCCGGCAAGTTTCAATGCCTGAAGAAGCCTATGGACTAGTATGGAGGAGTGATCCAGCTCTCAGATTTCATCAAAAATATCTTAATCCGTGTTCCGAATATGAACGAAGGTCTTACGGGGTTGGAGCAACATGAGGGAGAGTAAATACTGACAGAATTCTCATTTTTGGGTGAACTAACCCTTTAAATGTTCTAATAGGTTTATTTTCTGCAAAGAGTAAAGCAGGGAGGGAGGAATCCTGAATATCTCGCTCAATAACGAGCCATGCAGGAATGGTGGTAGTAGTCAATACTTCGGGATATGCACTACGCCAATACATTAAGGCCCTTAAGTTGGCCAATAGTACTGTTGAAAACAGGGAAGGCCTAAACCTCCTATATATTTCGTTTTACAGATATGAGCTTTAGATATACGATGGGCTTTACACCCCCAAATAAATGGCATGATCACCGAATCAAGTGTCTTAAAGAATGACTGGGTTAGAAAGATTGGTACATTTTGAAACAAATAGAGAAACCTGGGTAAGGTAACCATTTTGATTGCGTTGACACGACCAATCATTGTTAAAGGAAGTACTTGCCAAGTCTCTATACCACTCTTCAGTTTGTCTATCATAACGTTGTGATTTGTTTCATATAAACGTTTGAAATGTCTAGGGACAGTGATACCAAGATATTTTAATTCACATAACTCTAGTTTTACGAACGTTTTCTCTCAACAAAGAAATTAGAACACGTATCAAATATTAATAATATATGGACATTAAATGTTATTTTTAGAACGTTTTATCTTAACATAACATAATAATAATAATATAATTATAACAATCATAATAAGCAGAAGTACACACTCTACCTTCTTCTGTGTGTGTTCTGAATCAGGCTGAAGTTTAAACTGATCACAGTCCAATTCTGTGCACAATAAGAGCAAAGATCAAAATAAATAAAAAGACTACAGTGCACTGATTAACTTCTACAAGATTCTCTGCATAATGAACAGAAACTGCTGTAATTCTCACCGGTGCATTTTGACTGGTTGTTGCCGTAGTTACTGTAACCCGGGTGACATGCGCAGATGAAGCTGCCTGGATGATTTTTGCAATCTGCGTTTGTGCCGCAAACATCTGGATCTTTACACTCATCGATGTCTGTGTGTGAGAGAGAGAAAAGATGGGTGAGAGAACATCATTAGAATATTGATAATATTCAAATTATTGTCATTTTATTATGCCCTTTTATGAAGTCTACGATTTTTTTAATGCTTTTAATGTTTGATTGTTTAAAAAAAAACATTATTTTTCACATATTTTACATGATTACTTGGTTACCTGGCCCAGTGTGCTGTGATTGGTTAGCTGGCCCAGTGTGCTTGTGATTGGTTAGCTGACTTAGTGTTCTGTGATTGGTTAGCTGACCCAGTGTACTGTGATTGGTTAGCTGGCCCAGTGTGCTGTGATTGGTTAGCTGGCCCAGTGTGCTGTGATTGGTTAGCTGACCCAGTGTGCTGTGATTGGTTAGCTGGCCCAGTGTTCTGTGATTGGTTAGTTGGCCCACTGTGCTGTGATTGGTTAGCTGGCCCAGTGTTCTGTGATTGGTTAGCTGGCCCAGTGTGCTGTGATTGGTTAGCTGGCCCAGTGTTCTGTGATTGGTTAGCTGGCCCAGTGTGCTGTGATTGGTTAGCTGGCCCAGTGTGCTGTGATTGGTTAGCTGGTCGTGTGTGCTGTGATTGGTTAGTTGGCCCAGTGTGCTGTGATTGGTTATTTGATCCAGTGTGCTGTGATTGGTTAGCTGACTCAGTGTGCTGTGATTGGTTAGCTGACCCAGTGTGCTATGATTGGTTAGTTGACCCAGTGTGCTGTGATTGGTTAGCTAACCCAGTGTGCTGTGATTGGTTAGCTGACCCAGTGTGCTATGATTGGTTAGCTGGCCCAGTGTGCTGTGATTGTTTAGCTGACCCAGTGTGCTGTGATTGGTAAGCTGGCCCAGTGTGCTGTGATTGGTTAGCTGACCCAGTGTGCTGTGATTGATTAGCTGACCCAGTGTGCTATGATTGGTTAACTGACCCAGTGTGCTGTGATTGGTTAGCTGGCCCAGTGTGCTGTGATTGGTTAGCTGACCCAGTGTGCTGTGATTGGTTAGCTGGCCCAGTGTGCTGTGATTGGTTAGCTGACCCAGTGTGCTGTGATTGATTAGCTGACCCAGTGTGCTATGATTGGTTAGCTGACCCAGTGTGCTGTGATTGGTTAGCTGGCCCAGTGTGCTGTGATTGGTTAGCTGACCCAGTGTGCTGTGATTGGTTAGCTGGCCCAGTGTGCTGTGATTGTTTAGCTGACCCAGTGTGCTGTGATTGGTTAGCTGGCCCAGTGTGCTGTGATTGTTTAGCTGACCCAGTGTGCTGTGATTGGTTAGCTGGCCCAGTGTGCTGTGATTGTTTAGCTGACCCAGTGTGCTGTGATTGGTTAGCTGGCCCAGTGTGCTGTGATTGGCAGCGCTTGTTCGGGAAATGTCACGCCCCTTACCATAAATGAAAATTTCATCTCCTCGGGTGTAAATATTAAGGATGGTGTCAATTTCAAACCAATTCAAGCCTGATTCAGACTTAAGAAGGTTAACAAACAAGAGGATTGTCCAGAACAGATTTCATGCATGGACTTTGCAAGCACAGATTTCACAGGACGTTTCAGAGTATAATGTATCATTTTCGTATACGTTTTAGATATGATGTTATACACCATTTTATTATGATATCTATCGGGAAACTATGTCAATACAAACAGTAATCGATCACAAAACCATGGTTAATTTTCCTAAGAGCAGTAAACAGTCTAACAAAAGCCAAAGCTTAAACGCTATGTCAACAACACTAATGTTGGCTAGCATGCGAACAGCTTTGCCTTTTGTTTACATCGTAGCAACAACATAAAACTTATAATTGGAACTGTATATAGAAATAGAAATTTTAATTTTAATAAAAAATTTTATGTTCTGGAACAGTGTTTAAAATAAATTTAAACCACTCTCGTCAGCCTTAGGAAGATAAAAAAACGTTTTGGAAACGGGGTGGACAAAACAGTGTCTCTGACATAGCGACAACACAGTCTTCACTAATGCAGCTCAACCAGCCCTAACACCTTTTTTGGGGTATTATGTGGGCGGGATTATTTAAATGAGTAACATTGTGACTTCACAAAGCCCGGAAAAAAGCATTGAGGTACAAATGAGCCATTCATTGTAGTTCTTGGAAACTCTTAAATAAAATATCTCCCTTTGAGGTGGACTTTGAGCTTTGTAACCTTGCAGATATTTTTTATGCTCAAACAGCAACATTACACACTAACTAAAGTGGAAAAAGTGGAAAAGCATAATAGGACGTATAGCATAATATAGTATAATAGGATAAGAGGCACCTTCACATTTTGAATCAGAGCCAGTTGTGGTCTGCATGTCCGTATCAGGTGAGATCGTAACATACATATCAGTTGTGGTCTGAAAGTCTGTAGGTGAGATCTTAAACATATCAGTTGCGGTCTGAAAGTCTGTATCAGGTGAGATCTTAAACATATCAGTTGCGGTCTGAAATTCTGTATCAGGTGAGATCTTAAACATATCAGTTGTGGTCTGAAAGTCTGTATCAGGTGAGATCTTAAACATATCAGTTGTGGTCTGAAAGTCTGTATTAGGTGAGATCTTCTGATAGTCTGTATTAGGTGAGATCTTCTGAAAGTCTGTTTTAGGTGAGATCTTAAACATATCAGTTGTGGTCTGAAAGTCTGTATTAGGTGAGATCTTCTGAAAGTCTGTTTTAGGTGAGATCTTAAACATATCAGTTGTGGTCTGAAAGTCTGTATTAGGTGAGATCTTCTGAAAGTCTGTTTTAGGTGAGATCTTAAACACATCAGTTGTGGTCTGAAAGTCTGTATTAGGTGAGATCTTCTGAAAGTCTGTATTAGGTGAGATCTCCATGCCCATATCCTCATCTCTCCAATCGTCTGTTGGGCTCTCAAACTCCACATCATCAGAGCCAGAAAATGTATTATTGGGACCGTTGTTTATATCTGACAGGAAAGAAAGAGCATTTGGCATGAATTATTGTTTTAGAACAAATTATATAATTATAATTTAAGCAAAGACATAAAGCCAAAATGATGAACTGCAATTGTTTCTTTTATGATCAAATGCTTTTACAATATTTTGTAAGTCATTTAGGAGTTTCTGCTAAATGATAATTAATGTACAAACAAGGTGGACTCAGTCCTCTCTAATACCTGTACACTGTCCTGTTGGGAAGCTCATTATCCCAGCGGGCACCTTGACGTCAATCTAACATCAATATGACATCAAACATCATGTCAAAATGACGTCACGAAATAGGTAAAAAATAAAAAAGTCATATTGACGTCAAAGTGTCAATGTCAATTTGATGTCAAGATTTTGACCTCTGCTGATGTGATTAATTGAGTGATGATTGGCCAATATTGAAGACGCCTGATGTTAACAAGCAGAATCACTGAAGGACAAAAACACAATTTTAAGCCACCATTTTGGTGATCAGTCTTTGCTTTAGTTGGGCTCTTGACCCTAAAGTTTTTAACTTTAGAGTTTGTTTGGCTGCTGAAACTGAGTGGTGAACAGCCAGATGAACAAAGAGTAAAGGTGATCTGATTGGTGTTGGTTATGTTTTGACATAATCATCATTTGATCTAAATCACTGAACTCATTTAGAGTCTAATCTCTGATTTATATAGGTAATTACAGCATCATGGTACTCTACAGCATATCATCCTGAATTTTTAATTTCATACTAAGGATATCTTAAAAGTTGTTCTGATAAAACAGATATGTATTTTAGGCACACGCAGACATCTAGAATCAATGTATGAATCTCAACAATGGTCACAAACAGAATATTCAATTAGGAAAAGGAAATTACTAAAACAAATCAGATCATAATTTATTCATACCGCAAAGCATGATGGGAGCCATGAATGAGTTTTGATTGGTGGCACCCAGAATGCACTGAAACTTATTATTGTCACCTTTGTTGAGATTCACAGGCTGATTATTGATTTCAGAGTGTCTCTAAATAAAATATTTTTTTAGTCTTCTGATTAGAACAGCTTTTAAGAAATGTTTTGGATTATATTGAAAATGCTGATAACGGTTTGCTATAGGATCACAGTGTTCCTGTAATTAACAAGGTTAAGACACCCTATATGACTTTGGTGATTTAGGCTAAGTGATGATTTTGTCAAAACTCAACCAACACCACCTGATCACCTTTTCTCAATGTTCACCTGCCAATGACATTTACATCAGCCAAACAAAACTGAAATATTAGTAGTTTAGGGGTCAAGAGCCCAACTAAAGCAAACACTGATCACTAAAATGGTGGCTTAAAATTTTGATTTTCTCCTGCTTGTTAACATCAGGTGTCTTTAATAATCACATCAGCAGAGGTCAAAATCTTGACATCAAATTGACATTGACACTTTGAGATCAATATGACTTTCATTTTTGACCTATTTCGTGACGTCATTTTGACATAATGTTTGATGTTATATTGATGTTAAATTGATGTCAAGGTGCCCGCTGGGATGAACCCTTGATCACAGGTGCATTGGTAACTTCCATGTGTATTGATACACTTGGAGTAATCGCCACACAGGGTTGGGTACCGAAACGCGGTGCCAATAGGGAACTGGTTCCGAATAAGAACGGAACCGAATAAGAACGGAAATTTCGGTGCCTGACTCTCTGTTTTGCATGCACTTTATGAGGCACACACGCACGCACACACACACACACAAAAGGTCTCTCGCTCTCTCCCTCTCTGCCCTGCGCTCTATATGGTTTGGAGCACAGTATCTTCTGTCTCGCATGCGCGCTCTTGCTCGCTCGCTCGCTTGCTCTTGATTCCGGGAGATTTTAACTAATTTGCGGGCATCAGTGTAAAATTACGCATCAGAACGCCCTCTCTGTGCCGATTGTCTGAAGCCCCATATAGGATCACGCCAATTCGTTGGCTGATGGCGCGGGTGCCCCCTCGACGCTCTTACGTCGTCATATTATATTAGCGCGCGCATCATCTGCTCCTCAGATTTCTCTGCCGAAAAAGGAAGCTTGTCGGCAGCGCGATGAGTTTGGCAGCGAACGCAGCGTCTCGTTCCCTATTCAGAGAACATAGCTTACACCAGTAACCAGAGACGTTCTCTTTCATAGGTTCACTCAACGCCGCGTAGCTAAGACGCAGTGGGAACGAAATACCAAACTCACCAAGCTAAGTCGTAACTAGTACAACGACCAGATAACTTACATGACTGGTTCAAGCAGACAAAACATGGTAACCTGGATCCATGTCGAGATTAGATTACCCTGGTAGTAATCTTTATTAATCTTCAGTATTATTACATTATTTGATACAATATTGTTTTATTTGATATTATCTAAATGTGAATTTTTATTTTATATTGGTTTATTTATTATTATCATATGTTACTTGTATTTATATTGTTTAAAGATTTAAGTTACTATTGTGTCCAGTTTGGCCCTGTAAATAAAATGGTATTATTTTTTGAAAAAGTGTGTGCGGTTTCGTTTTCTTAAGTACCGGTTCAAGAACAGTTTAAGGACCGGAACCGTTTAAAAAATACAGACTAGGTACTGGTATCGGATAAAACCCAACCGATACCCAACCCTAAAAGTTGCACACTCATCCTCATCTGAACAACATACAGACAGAGGAGTGGATTGAGGAAGGAAACATTATAAAAGGCTACAACTACAGTTACACAAATTCCCTCTATTAAATGTGCAGACCATTAAAAACTTGAAAAGGTCATAATTACCAACAAGTTTAAATCCAATGGGACATCCACTACATGATGGCAGAAAGAGACCTGGAAAGAGAAAGAAAAAAATACAGCTATAGTAAAAACTCACAACTTTGTGATAGTTTTTTAGCTATAGGCTACTTTTTACATCAGCTACGTAGGCTATGCTTAACGTCATTAAATGTGTGCAATTTGCGAACAAATCGTATGAGGCAGAGAAAATTGTTAAACTTTGAGCCTGATGGCTAATCATAAACGGTCATATATAGCTAAGCTCTTGAATTGCTTTTTGCTGCACAACGGTAAAGGATCTTAAGGAAAAATACAAGTCAAGCTCTGTTGAATATTTTCTGAAATGATCGATGTAGCATGTCATAAAAGCAGCAGACAGTCTTTATTACATGCGAGAAAATAAATGATCTGAGAGAAAAAAAAAAGTTTGAGAAAAAAAGTTATCACACTGATAGCAAAAAAGCATTTCATGAGAGAAAAAAGAATATTTGAGAGGAAAAGTTGTCATACCAATAGCAAGAAATAATAATATTTGAGACTAAACATAAATAGAACATAAAAAAATATAAATTTGAAATTTTTAAAATGATTTCTGAGAAAAAAAATCTCTCTCAAAATACTTTGAAAAAAAATCTCAAATATATATTTTTTGCTATCAGTGTGAAAACATTTTCTCTAAAAAAAAAAAGGGTTTCTCTCAAAACGCTTTTCTTTGCTCTCGATGCAATTTCTTGCTCTCGTGTCAGGATTTTGCTATCGCTGGGAAAATTGTGTCATGGGCGGGGCCACGTTCCTATTGGCCAGTCGGGTGAGCATCGTCTTGTCTTGGGAGTCGAACTGAATCATTACACCATTGTTCGGTTCACCGAGATAGATGCCGCCTCTGCCTTAGTTGAGCACAGACACTCCAAAGTTTGGGTAAGATGATGACACACACAACTCGATGGGTAGCTGGCTGAGCAAGTTCAGCATCACTGAAGATTAAACATTAAAAAATAGCACTCATATTCATGAATGAATGTGTATTATATTATTAGCTTGCTAAGTAAAGCTAATCGCTAATAGGCGCCTAAAAAATCTATGTCATAACAGGAGTTTCTGACCTTTGTCACAAAAAGTCGACGCACTAGATTAAAAGATAATCTAGTATTTGTCAATAAAAAAAGATGAAATTATATTTTGAAAAGTAAAGTAAAAAGTAAAAATAATATTATATATATATATTTTTTATTATTACATCACATATTTTAGTAGTTATAAATTAGTTATCATTTGAAAGCTTACAAACTCAGATTTCATCCTGTGAAAACCGTTTTGAAATTGGACGTTGCGTTACCATGGAAACAGTATTTTTGTATTAGGCTCCTCCCCTTTTGGGCATCTTCTTTCATAATTTTTTATCAAAACCTTTTCTAATCTTGACAAAACACATATTGTCAGAAAGGTCTGAGTCTCGAGGTTCCATTTTTAGTGACAAAAGTGATATTTGGATAGAAATGTATTAATTTGTTATGGCAGAATGCATACAATTAAATTCAATGGAATTCAATGGCACCCAGTGGCTATTTCTGGTACTACGCCTAAACAAAATCTCATGTCGAACTTCAATTTTGGTGATATCAACTTCAAATTTGGAACACAACTTGGTTAGATATATAGCTTTCATTTTTATAGTAAAAAATATTTTGTAAAATATTTATTTTATATTAAAAACAATATATTAATACAGTATGTTTGATTTACTGTAAATTTAAACTTCCATAACTTTTTCATGCTTTAATCTTTTTCACTTTCGCTTTCACTTAAGTAATAATCTGCTGATTGTTTTCTTTAAAACAAGACCAAACTTAGGTCTATATATTCCAAAGCATTCTTGAATTACAACCATTTAAGTTTGTATAGTGCATTTTAATGTCCATTATCAAAAGGGATGGGTGACACTTAAGGGGTTAAAAACTCTTTTGTGCATTATTTCACAATCATTTCCTCATTGTTAGGGGTGATTTCTGTGCGTGTTGGTGTATAAGAAAGAAAAATGGTGATACTGCGTTGTGAATAATATCCCTAAAGTCTATCTGGTTTCAAATTTCACACACACAGGCACAGTTCTGTTGGTATGGTCTCTGACACATGTTCCCAGCAGCTGTCTGACTACTAATCTAACTCAAGTGCGTCAGAAATATATATATTCACTACACATGTGAATAGAGCAAAACAATATAGGCTACTCACCAAAAAGAAGTTTCCATTTTAGCTCCATGTTAGGAAACAGTTAATAGCAGCTTTCTAAGTCTTGAAATATTTTTATGATATATGAAATTCCTAAAGAAAATCTTCTGCTGACTGTCCTGAAAGTCTTAAGCTCTTTCAAAGGTTATTTCTAGCTTGTTATTTGTTCCAAGGAAGCAGAAAATGTATACGTTCTGCTGTATTCCTGCTCGTGCCAAGAGAGATCTGTTCTGACTTTTTTGATCGATTTCCAGCTGTCCAGCTCTTCAAAACCCACCCAGAACATTCACTGCCAAAATAATGTGATAGAATTCTATAGTCATGACAAACCAGGTTTATAAGGACCATTTACTTTCTTAAAACTTATAATAAAATTATAAAAAGGAATACATTTCCCTGCCATGAGAACAATACAACAGGAGAAAACTGATCAAAACATGGCAAATACATTAAACGAAAAGGAGCAAATACGACAAATGTTTTAAAAAAAAAACTATTAAACTGTAAAATATTTGCAAATGGCAGTCAAGAAATGAACAGACTTTAACCCTCAGAAACACACGATTCATTTGCAATGTCAACAGCAAAAACAAGCCAATTCAAGTGCAACAAAAAAGCCCAGTATATCAGAATAAGCAATGTAATCAGAGCAACAAGCAAACTTTGGGTTGACACTGACACTTCTCTTCTCACACCATAACAGCAAAAACATGTTTTGTGTTCCAAAGAAATGAATGACAATAATAATATGCACTGATTGCGCTTTAACTTCAAACAGAACTCAGGGTAACTCTCGGGTAGTTACAGTCAAGAACAAACGGTAGAAATCAGATTATGGAGGACTAAAAGTCAGACCTAGCTGTTTTCTCAGTGACAGTGTTTATGGTTTGATCATCAGCATAATAACAAGACAGAATGATTTAAACAAAATATATTTTTAAAATGAACTCGTGGAATATTATTACACAAAAAGACAACACTATATTTTTAACATCGTTTTATTTTTTAGGAGGTTTGTTTTCAAAATTTGATACATTACCCATTTTAGGTGATTTTAACATGTCTTCTGCCTAGAAAATGTGACGACGAAGGACTTTTTTAAACTTGATCGATTCTTTTGATCTAACCCAACTAGTTAATGGTCCGACTCACATGTACGGCCATACTTTAGATCTGGTATTGACACATGGTCTCTCTACCGAAGATCTAGAATTAAATGACCATGTTATCTCGGACCACAAACCTTTATTGTTTAATATTCCTGTTTCATGCTGTTTTGTCAATCCTGTGAAATCTCTGCAATGCTTTCGCAGTTTTTCATCGACGACTGGTACAGAATTGATCACAAAGTTTAATGAGGTCTGTAAGGTGTCTGTGTTTTTCAGGATATGGATGTTGATGAGCAATTGTATTGGTTGCATTCAACCTGTAAAGCATACTCAGCATAGTGTGTATAAGCATGCTATAAAATTATTCCTTTGTCCTGTATGAATTTACTGGCCACATCTGTTGTTCATTAGAAAGGGCTCTGTGTTCAGATGGTGAAGTCTGCCTATGTTATACATTGTAAGGTCCTATCTGGATCCAAATGTGTGTGTGGTAGAAAAGCCGGAAACTTATCAAGAATAGCTGGAAACTGAACTTGAATAGCCGGAAACTGAACTTGAATAGCTGGAAACTGAACTTGAATAGCTGGAAACTGAACTTGAATAACCGGAAACTGAACTTGAATAACCGGAAACTGAACTTGAATAGCCGGAAATCACATATGGATTTATGCCATTTATTTTCTATATGATGTAATGTACATTCTTATTGGCTAGATCTGTAATACTCCCCTCATATTCTTCCTATATATTCTGATATAAAGAGCTGAGATATTTTGGTCTCCCTCAGCCCTGGGTCATTATATGTGGAGTAACTTTGTTTTAAAAAGTGGGTGAGACAAGTAAGTGTAAGTGTAAGTGTGTGTTTGTGTGTGTGTGTGTGTGTGTGTGTGTGTGTGTGTGTGTGTGTGTGTGTGTGTGTGTGTGTGTGTGTGTGTGGTTCTAATCTGCGCTCGTATTTTTTTTATCTTCATCAAAACCTGCCTGCATTTTTTTTTCTTCTTCTTCATCAAAACCGAATATGTTCTTCAGTGGTTACACTATATATCAAGCAGAGACACTTTTGGCTCGTTTCCACTGAGCGGTACGGTACGGTACAGTTCGGTACGGTACGCAATTATTTGCGTTACCACTGTCAAAAGTTGTGAATGGTACCAAAAAGCCGAACCGAACCGTACCACTTTTTGGGTACCCTTCCGTTGGGGTACCTAGCACAGTGGTACGGTACTAAAGGGTGGAGCTAGACTCACTGAAGAACGCTGATTGGTTGACAGAGTATCGTCACTTGCGCGTGCTACAAGGGCATTAGAAGCGCCATTTTTTAATATACAGTTGAAATATAATACTACTGTTATTGTGTCACGAAATGTAGTTTTAAGAGTTTTTCAGGCGAGAATGTAGTTTTTTAAAGCTAAAATCTGTGGTTTATTTATAGATTTATGATAATTTGACTGAGATTCATTCCAAGCAATCACCGGGCGCTCGGCGCTCATGTTCCCCGCCTGGAACAGCCTTTCCTCGGCTAGTCGTTCTGATGTTTGCCGCTGACTCTGACGTCTCTGTAGTGGTTAAACATGAGATATAATTTGTCTTGTATAGACCTAACAGGCGATCTTTGGTCTCGTGAATCTATAATTCGTTCCCTGGCCAATAGTTTTGGCAGAAGGCTAAGTGAAGTTTCATATATTTGAGCGCTGAATTTGTATATTTGACTGAATTGTTTTCTTTATGTTATTAAAGCTTTACTGTATAGCTTTTTGTACCTTTTACTTATACTTTAATAATGGCAATTATTGATAAAACTGAAATTTAACAAAAAGTTCAGTTTTGTCATTTTTTTATTTTATTACAAGATCATCTGTAATGTTGTTTATTGCAACATTTGTACCAATGCACATATTGCCTGGAATATGTTTACTATTTTTACATTTAAACGAAAAGAGGCAGGGTTGTGTTTTATATTTAGTTTTGTTATAAATATAGGCTACCGCAGTGAATATAGCCTAATCAATAGGCTATGTGTTGCCTAAACCTCATTTGTGTGCTTATAATGTTTAAAATGTATTTAAATGAAATCGAAAAGAAGCAGAGTGGTGTTTTATAACATATTTCGTTTTATTGTTGCCTAAAATGTACATACAGAGATAACCGGAGTAGCAGAGCGAGCTGAGTGGCGCTTTTAAGAACGCGCTGTTCCATTAGCAGAATTACCGGACTCGCGTCCTCGGGAGTCATTCTCCTGAGTCGGACTTTGCGTAGGCTCCTTGGTATTGAGAAACACTAATGCCGGCGCTTGTTTCTTGAGACAAACATGCCGAGAAGCAAGAACAATATCTGCTGTATGTCATCCATTGTTGTTTACTATGTCGCTTTCTTCTTCGCGCGAAAATGACGTCGATCGCTTCTTTCCGGCAAACACCACGCCTATCAAGTAAGGGTACTGTTGGCAGTGGAAACGCTAGCCGGATCATGGTTTACCGACCCGAACCGTACTGTTCTGTACCGTACCGTACTGCTCAGTGGAAACGAGCCATTTGTGTGCATTTTGTTTTGTGATTTCACCGGAACGAATCGAGAATCTCGGCAACGGATTGAAGCGCGCGTCCGTGCCACAAGAGAACAACTGTATCCCACCACTGACACTGTTACCCAGCAACCACAAAACGTCACAACGTACCCAACCTTCTAACAACGTTTTAACAACATGGCCAAAAGGTTGCTATAACGTTGTGTGGTGAAGGTTGTTACAGCGTTGTCACAATGTTGACATTGAACCACCGTTCAGGGCCGTTGCTTAAGGTTGTGCTGAGGGTGTCTGGACAACCTCTGGACAACATATGTACTCGTCACTGCCCTGACCCGCGAAAATCAGCCTTTTAAATTTCAACCAACCGCTGGGCCGTCTCATTCATCATCAAGCAAGGATACGTGAGAATTGCGTTTTACCTCAGCTAAATAAGATACGGAAATTATACAAACACAGCCTACAACTTCGCTGTCTATTGTGACATTTATTTGAACATCTTCTGGTCAGGTATGACAAATATTCAAATGTATGCCTAAAGTTATAAGCCACAATGAAGCCAAAATGTATTTAATGATGAGTAGGCTAATTGATTTCAGCACTCCTTGAACAGGCAGCGACTTAAGCGCGTACTTGTTGCATGATGTTTTTTCCTTTTTTTTGGAAACGCACAGGAAGAAAACATTTTTTGTAACCGCTCACTGTTTATTTTTCCTTTGATTTGTCGTCTCATTTGTTTCTTTGCTCATTTCGTTTTCTTTTCTCACAAATGTATGACTTTTGGAAGTGCAATTTGATTACCATATGCTTAATAAAGTTGAATTAGCTAACCTTCTATGTCATTTTTACTCTTCAAAGTGTAGCTACACTTGCAGGTGTTGATTATAATTACTGTTAGGAGCATAAATAATTTCATTTTTAAAAGTATATAATTATCTTACATATGACTAATTAAAAAATTAACCACACACCATAACATGCTAAATAGGGGATATCTATATCTAGCATATTAAAAAATGTAATTGTCAGAACGTCGTCTCTCAGTTGCTGAATGTCGCGCAACAACGTTGCTACAGCCCTGTCGCGTCTTACAATTCTAGGTTGTTACAATGTTGCGAGCAACGTGGCACAGAATTTGCCACAACGTAAATGTGTTTGCTGGGTTTGACTTTTCAGACCCCTTTAGCGACATTTTCTTTTTCAAAAAAGCGACTAGCGACAAATCTAACGACTTTTTGGACAAACCTCAGTAACCTCCAAATGTTGCCAGCACAGTCCTGCGAGCGCGAGGTTTGCTTTCTCCCTGCCGTCACACCTCTCTCTGCGTCTACCCTGTTCAGGGAATGGCTGAAAGGAGCAGCGGCACGGCAGCTGACAGACATTGGCAGATTAACCATATGGGCAATTGCCCAGGGGCACTACGTCAAGCGAAACAAGCGATTCATTCTTAAACGTATTACTAGCCTATAGGCTATATATACCCTTTCATCAGAACGTTCTAAATTCCCTGCATGTTTTGTTAAAAGTTTATTATTTTCATTGTTTTATAAGTTGTTGTTTTTTTTTGAGGACGCGCGGTCTACCGCCAGATCCGAATACTGCGTGAGCACGCGCGTTTCATTTCAACGGACACATTCGCTCGGTGCATGACTCTACTTCCGTTCTACTTCCGCACCCTCGAGTGTGTGGGTCAATACTTCCGTGTCACTTGCGTGTCCACCGGCGCGGAGTAGAGCGAGTAGCTACTTTCAATGAATTCCAATAGAAGTTGAGCTTTAAGCTCGCGCGTTCTATAGAGCTGGTAAGTCCCGCCCCTTCCGCTAACCCCGCTGGACCTCTAGGTTGAAAAATCGTCGATGCAAGTGAATGAGAGAAAATAATTATTTTATAATCCCGTTTGAATTTTGCAATGAATGTGAACATATGTTGTCTGTGTCAGGTTTGTGCAGGATGCTGAAGACGAGGACACGGGAACTGAAGTATAGTTGATTTATTTACAAACTAAATAAACTTTCAGGAACATACAGGAACAACGGAAAACACTCCAGGACTTCAAATCACACAACCATACACGGACGATGACCAACAAACACTGAGGGAAAACACAGGGCTTAAAAGAACTGGGACTAATGGGAAAATTAACTGAACACAGGTGAAGAAACTGGACACAAACGAGGAGCGGGAAAAACTAACAGGACTAAACCAAAATCACAAAGACAGGGGGGAAACAAGATCACAGAACATAACTAAATACATAGAAAACGTGACAGTCTGTGAATTTTTTATATAATTTTTCGTGTAAAGAATGCTACAATTTAGCGGGTAGAATTTTCATACGGTTAGACTTTGTGTGAGAGCAGTTTGTGGACTACAACTCTTCGCTGCTTTCGACGCGTTTGATATACGTCACCACCACTAGCACACGGATCCCGCTAAACATGCCTGTGTCTTTGGTGCACTTCACCGCCTTCTTTCAGGGAGAGGACAAACTAGTTGAGCGTGGTGAAAACCACTTCAGGGGCCTCATTTATAACCATTGCGTACGCACAAAACAGGCCCTGAAAGAGGCGTACGCCACTTCTGACGCACAAGTTGTGATTTATAAAAACAAACTTGACGGGAAAGTTTGCGCACCTGCACGCAAACTCTGACCCATGCGTACGAACATTTTGGAGATGGAGCAGTTTGGCGACACCGATGGTGAGCTGGAGTTACATGTCTTTTTGGTCACTTTTAGACAAAAAATCAAAAAAAAATATACATATACAGAAAGATAATACACATATAATTTCACTCACCAAGCCTATCACATGAGGCGAACATCCATCCCTTCTTAAATGTCCGCGCCAGCGAGCGCGTTGGGCCGTTTAGTGAAACTGACGCATATATAGCATCTAACGCATCTAAAACCGTAAATCTTCATTATAAGTCCTAATCATAAATACAGTTCATGTTCACAATAAGTTTAAATAAATAAAAGAATGATTTAAACTTTGTTTTACTTCTGTTGTAAAGATTAAATATGCCATTCTGATTAATGGAGTTAAACACGTAAATTACATGAAATCATTACTGAGAAGTTACAACATTTTTTATATTCAATAAATAGAAATATTTGTTGTGGATGCAATGCTTTCGAACACTTTTCCTCTGGCATGCTGTGTTTTAATGTTTAACTACAGAGATAATTGCTTATCATGATAATAGCCGATTGTCTGAGAAAATAGTTTTGTGCAAATAATTCACAACAAGTTCTATCTGTTTCCATTAAAAACATAAATCAATTAAAAATACTCCTTGGCCAGTGGAAAAGATTGAGAAAAACTTTCTCCGAAATGTATTTTACACTACTTGATTTATTTATTCAAAAACAAGGCAAGGATAGGCTACTAAATGATTTTTATTAATGTAACTAATGTGACAGCAAATCCGTATTTCATATTTTCCTAATGTCTTGTACCGTTAAACATGTTATCACGTGGATGAATAATCATATGCAAATGATACGCAGATGAGGATATGTGTAACGGAGGCCAGCTAGTAGTTGCTGTGCAAGTAAACCCCACTCCTCTGATCTCAATAGGCGCTCTAGCGACAGATGCTAGAGGCTGTGGTCTTTAGCCTCCTTGTTAGAGCGCCTGACTCTCATGCCGGAGACCCGGGTTCGAGGCCCGCTCGGAGCGGGTCGAGTGGGACCCGGGTGAAAGGGGTTACATTGGTGCCGTGACCCGGATTCGAGGCCCGCTCGGAGCGAGTCGAATGGGACCCGGGTGAAAAGGGGTTACATTGGTGCCGTGACCCGGATGGGAGTGAGGTTTAGGGGGGTGAGTGTAACGGAGGCCAGCTAGTAGTTGCTGTGCAAGTAAACCCCACTCCTCTGATCTCAATAGGCGCTCCAGCGACAGATGCTAGAGGCTGTGGTCTTTAGCCTCCTTGTTAGAGCGCCTGACTCTCATGCCGGAGACCCGGGTTCGAGGCCCGCTCGGAGCGGGTCGAGTGGGACCCGGGTGAAAGGGGTTACATTGGTGCCGTGACCCGGATTCGAGGCCCGCTCGGAGCGAGTCGAGTGGGACCCGGGTGAAAAGGGGTTACATTGGTGCCGTGACCCGGATGGGAGTGAGGTTTAGGGGGGTGAGTGTAACGGAGGCCAGCTAGTAGTTGCTGTGCAAGTAAACCCCACTCCTCTGATCTCAATAGGCGCTCCAGCGACAGATGCTAGAGGCTGTGGTCTTTAGCCTCCTTGTTAGAGCGCCTGACTCTCATGCCGGAGACCCGGGTTCGAGGCCCGCTCGGAGCGGGTCGAGTGGGACCCGGGTGAAAGGGGTTACATTGGTGCCGTGACCCGGATTCGAGGCCCGCTCGGAGCGAGTCGAGTGGGACCCGGGTGAAAAGGGGTTACATTGGTGCCGTGACCCGGATGGGAGTGAGGTTTAGGGGGGTGAGTGTAACGGAGGCCAGCTAGTAGTTGCTGTGCAAGTAAACCCCACTCCTCTGATCTCAATAGGCGCTCCAGCGACAGATGCTAGAGGCTGTGGTCTTTAGCCTCCTTGTTAGAGCGCCTGACTCTCATGCCGGAGACACGGGTTCGAGGCCCGCTCGGAGCGGGTCGAGTGGGACCCGGGTGAAAGGGGTTACATATGCATAGTAAAACTAGGCGTTGTAAGCTCCATATATGGTTATTTCGGGGAGGAGACGCATGTGCGCACAATCTTCCGCTAACTGGGATTTATAAAGTGAATTCTGTGCAGGTTCTGGCGTACGCACGGTTTTATAAGTCTGAATATTTTTTTGCGTACGCCATTTTTGGCTTTCTGGCGCACGTACACTTTTAGTAAGGATCCTACGCACAGTTTTATAAATGAAGCCCCAGGTCTGGGCATGTGGAAGGGTTTAGGTACGCAAGTGGGGAGATGGCCGGCGTTGTCCACGCCAGTCAGTATCCACTGAACTCTCTGATGACCCTCATGAGCATACCAACATTCAAATATTCAGGTCTCTTTTTAAAATTTGTAAAATATATGGCATATTAAATAAATGGCAGGGTTTCTCTGATTTTAAACTCTGTGTACAAGAAAATAATTTGTGCTACAAAAGCCTCTTGATGACACTTTATTTTAGATTTTACTAATGTGATCTTAACAGAGACTGTTAGGAATGGGAGGGAACGATCAGATAAAACAGAGAGAGTGAGAGATTTTACAATATTACACTACCATTTAAAAGTTTGGGTTGGTTAGATTTTGTAAATGTTTTTAAAGAAGTCTGAGAATGATTAACCCTCGGGAGCTTTGCTTTCGCTGCAGTAACTTGCTACTAGCAATTTGCTAACGTGCTAGTGAACTAGTAGACTCACCGAAACATTATACCACTTTTCTCGCCGGGAATCTGAAGAAAGAACAGCCTGTTTTGTTTGAATGGTGACATTTGGGTACAAAACACACAGGCATCTCAATCTAATTCCTTAGATTATCGCACCGTGATTTGTGGAGGGAAAATGTGTTATGCGGTGACGTCACATATGCGACGTGTAGTCTTTCTCGTTATGTCTATTCCACAACTGCTAGCCAAAGAATCATACAATATATTGTCAAACTCGTTACATGAAAAATTATATAAAAAATTCACAGACAACATATGTTCACATTCATGGCACAATTCAAACGGGATCAGAAAATAATTATTTTCTCTCATTCACTTGCATTGACGCTTTTTCAACCTAGACGTCCACTTGGAGTTTTACGGATGGGCGGGACTTACCAGCTCTATATGAACTGAAAACGCTCGCTTAAATCATTGCCATTATTTAATAACAGTCTCTCTGATCAGATCATTTATGTATTGTAAAGCCGTCATAAATTAACCTGTTTAAAACCGTCATAAATTAACCTGTTTAAAACGGTCATCAGCTGTAGTGCCATTTAGAGCCACCAGAGGCTCACAACTACATTTCCCATAACTCACTGCCCGGACTCATCATCACTGATCACATTCACCTGTTTGTCACAGACTGCTCCGAGACAAAGTTGAGATCCAAATGCAGCTTTTAATATGATGGGGTAATCCAGACACGTAATCCAATGTAGGCCTACGCAGTGATTGAATGTGAAAACCAGGCTTATAAGGGTTGTTGTGAGGGAAAACAAAAAACTGAAGTGGAGTGCTCTCTGGTGGCTCTAAAGGGCACTCCAGCTGATGACCGTTACAAAAACCCCAACTACAGTTTCAATTTCATTTTTCAGACTTCGGGTTTTTTTTTAAGGCTTTTTAACTTGACTTTTAATCTTTTAAGATCTCCCTTTAACGCAATAAAACATTGATTATTTTAAAAGAAGCTGAAATTTGCATGATAATTCTCAATAAGAGCTTGTCTATGTAGATTCATGATGTCTAAACCATCCAAATGTTCAAACAAACTCTTTATTAAACATCACTGGACTACATAAACACAAGTTAACAATACGTTTCAGTGTTCATCCAAACACTCAGTTGTAAAAACACAGGAAGTAACTCTGGCAAATACACACCGACTACAGTCACATGTGACACATATCTGACACAAGTTGTGTAACTATAACACATTAGTGTGTAAAAGGTTTCAACACACTTCTGTTTAAGAGGAATAACACATTAGTTGTGTTAAAGTTAATACAAATTGTGTAGCCCTTATAAACACAGAGGTGTGTTAAGAATCAACACAGGTTGTGTGTTAAATTTGACTCAACATGTGTTGTCCCTGAGCACACACACCACATGTGTTAAAATGTACACAACATGTGTTGTCCCTGAGCACACACACCACATGTGTTAAAATCTACACAACATGTGTCATTTTTAACACATCTCTTTTTACAGGTTGTGTTGTTTTCAACTCATCATTTTATAAGAGTGCGCCGACACTCACCATCACTGTGAATGGTATGTAGTGTTTGCTATGTTCTCAAACAAACAGGCAAGTGTAAACACAAGTTATTTATGAGTTACAACATGTGTCATTTTTAACACATCTCTTTTTAGAGTGTATTACGGATTAGAGAAACGGATTTAATCACGTTTTTTTTTTTATGTGAAACAAATCTAATCTGTAATAAATTTACATGAACAAATGTACATGTTTCTTTCTTGATTGCACATGTGTAAATTGTCTACACAAAATGTTTTAATCATACATTTTTAATTCCACATTAATCCATCAAAACACAAGTAAACACATATTTGTGTAAAAATAACACATCTTTGTGTTGACCTAGTTGACACAATAGATGTGTTAAAGAAAGGGACACATAAGTTGTGTCAAATTTGACACAAAATGTGTTGTCCCTGAGCTGATTCAGCACATGTGTTAAAATTTAACACATTATGTGTTGTTTTTAACACATCTGTTCTAAGAGTGCAGGCTTATAAGGGTTGTTGTGAGGGAAAACAAAAAACTGAAGTGGAGTGCTCTCTGGTGGCTCTAAAGGGCACTCCAGCTGATGACCGTTACAAAAACCCCAACTACAGTTTCACTTTCATTTTTCAGACTTCGGGTTTTTTTTTTAAGGCTTTTTAACTTGACTTTTAATCTTTTAAGATCTCCCTTTAACGCAATAAAACATTGATTATTTTAAAAGAAGCTGAAATTTGCATGATATAAAAATGTAAGACCCTCCAGTTGCACAAAAAATAACAAAGAAAAGTCGAAGACAGAAACACCCTAAATATTTGATTAATTTAATGGAGTGATTGGTTTCAGCTGTTCCCATGACAGACCTATAACTCCGTCTCCAGTTACAGATGTGACATTTATACACCTTAAAAGTGTGTAAACCTCATATAACTTCGATCATAACCCAGCAAATTAGACAGTTATAGACTAATGTTTTAAAAATGAAGAACTTTCCAAGGACCTCAAAGCTCAAAAGTATGAATATTATCCCATTTAAATGTTGTTGTTTTTTATGTGATGACCAAAAAACATTTATTTATTCATCTTTCAAAGTTTGTCCTCAATTGTAAAACTAAATGTTTCACGATGCAGGAAAAATAACCCTTGGTGAAAAACAAACACTTATTTTAAATTTTAAAAAAGACATTAAATAACCACTATAACCGGTAGATGGCGGCAGGGGAGCACTTATTGGCTCATTAGCCATTTCCACTCACTAATATAGGTTTTTCACGGTTTGCTTTCGATTTTATTTTTTTATTACAGTATCGTGTAGAACTTAGTAAACTTGCGGTAAACAAACTCAATCGGCGTTTTGAGAGATACCCTGCAGATTCTCACTACCTGTAACTTAACACCTGTGATTGGTCATCATTTTTAACAGAAATGTCTGTTATTGGCTACAATATTTAATTATTTACAATGTTCTCACTGAACAGATGGATGGAAAGCAATTTTAAGATCTTCTGACTGGAAAGGTTGAACTGAAGCTTAGTGAAAAGTCTTCGTGAAAGTGACTTGTATTCAGGAGTTTGTAAAAATCCACCAGCACTTTATATCTCTGACTCTCCAGTGCTGTTGTCGCTCCGCAGAGGTTTCTGTGAAAGTCAGAGGAAGAAAGAAGAAGCTGAAGTCACAAACACTTCTTTAAAACACTCAAACACACTCACTAAAGCCCAAAATATACTTTTACACGTACATTAGCGTATGCGTACGGTTGAATGCGTAGCCTTTTAAAGTATACTCCGTTTGATAGGTTGCATAAACGCAGGTGGTCAACAATCGCTCTAGAAAGTTTCATCTTTGTTCAGTGTCTGAAACTATTTTTCTCCAGAAGTTATGACCAATAAAAATGTCTTTGTATTCTTTTAAACTAAAGTTACGGCTCTCTCACACAAGCGCTTGTCAATGCGGGCGCCTGTTGTTGTTGTTCCATCTCTTTAGTTTCGTTTTCTACTGTGAAACAACGGCCCGAGACAGTGCTGCCACCTTGTGGAATGTGCAAAACACATTCAGTGCGCATGTGCAACTTTACAAAAGTCGGGCGGCGCACATACTATTCTGGTGACGAAATTTGCATCACGTAAACTGTACGCGGACCCTCGCATACGGGTAAAAACTGAAGTATACTTTGGGCTTGACGTACCTGACTGCTGTTGGACTGGCTGGTACTGTATTCTGCTTTCTTCTTTTGTGGACACATTCGGACAAACAGTTTGTGATACTCCGCCCTGACCTGAAGGGGGCGACAAAACAGCCAAAATAATTGATAAAAATTAACTGACTAAACAATAAATTACCGTTTGTTTAAGATCAAACCCTAGTGGTCGATATGATATTACACAATTAAATGTATGCATAATTGCTGCAATGAAATTTAGATTTATGTTACATATAAATTAGGAAAAATTAATTGTAAAATTAATCATTTTGAAAAAAAGTATTTAAATGATTTCTGAAAGATCATTACACTGAAGACTGGAGTAATGGCTGATCAAAATTCAGCTTTGCATCACAAAAATAAATTATATTTTAAAGTGTATTAAAATAGAAAACCATTATTTTAAATTGTAATAATAATTTACAATATTACTGTTTTTTTCTGTATTTTTGATCAAATAAATGCAGGTTTAATGAGCATAAGAGACTTCTTTCAAAAACATTAAAAATAGTAATGTTTCCAAAACCGGTACTGTATATCGGTCAACCACTAATTCAGAACAATAAGTATATATGGAATGAATCATGGGATTTCTGTGATACTTTCAAGGTCACCATTCACTACTATTATATAGATGAGCACAAGTTGGATTTTTAAAAATCTCTCCTTTTGTGTCCGAAAAACAAACAAGGGCAAATGAACAACGCCAGGGTGACTAAATAATGTCTGAATTTTGAGTTTAGGTGAACTGTCACTTTAAACTGTTGAAGTCCTGCGAGATGTGACTAAAAGTCTAAAACAAACCCCTTTTACCAAACCTTCAGTGTGTTGAAGCCCATTCATCATGTGTTCTGTGCTGTCATGGTGTGTGTAAGTACCGGTTTAGACAGCAGGCAGTGCATGATGAAGATGAGCGCCCCCTGGAGGCTGTTGAGGATGGTGAAGAGGTACAACATGACTTCAGTCCCCTTCTCCTGGAAGAGGAAGAAGCCAAAGACCCACGTCCCGCCGAGAACACACACCTGAGCCACTGCGGTCATCGTGAAACTCCTACAGACAAACACACCACAAATATAATGTATCAAAGCCACTGAGATAAAACTAAATTAAAGACTGACTCATAAAAACTATAATCATAGCTGCATGAACATTTTTTTTTTTGAGGTTTTTCAATATATGAGTAAAACAAAGCCTGTGGTAAAATAACTTGACACCCATAGCGAAAACATTGATTTCTTTCACTACTGAAAACGTATGTTTTTACAATACAAAATGTAAAGTATCGTCAAGTTATGTTTACCGCAGGCTTTAGTTTACTCATAAATTGGAAAACCCCATAGGAAAATCTCGAGAATTAGTCTTCCGGGTTCTGGTCACCCAGAAAAAAACACTTACTGATGAACATACAAATGAATGGAGGGCAGAGTTATATGCGAATGTATATACAGTGTTGTGAATAAGTTAGGACACCCATGCTAAAGTTGCCTAAAAAGAGGAATAAAAAATCATCTTTTGGAAATTGATCTTAATGCCTTAATTAGAAAAATGAGGAAAAATCCAACCTTTAAGGACACCAATTTTCTTTGTGTATGAATAATGTATCATAAATAAATAAATGTTCTTCCTTAAAATACAGGGTGCACAAGTCAGGACACCCCTATGTTAAATTCCCATAGAGACAGGCAGATTTTTATTTTTAAAGGCCAGTTATTTCATGGATCCAGGATAATATGCATCCTGATAAAGTTCCCTTGGCCTTTGGAATTAAAATATCCCACATCATCACACACCCTTCACCATATCTAGAGATTGGCATGGTGTTATTTCAGTTAGCCTAATAGCTGGTTTGATTTGCATTGAAAGATGATCTTATGGAAAGTACCCCATGCCAATCCACTAAATAGCTGTATAGCCCTATACACATTTATAAACAGTTGCTGCTGAGAACATTGTTTTCAGACATAATCCTTAAATGCATTGGATATATATTTAGAGATTATTAAAGACTACTTTTCATAAAAGTAGACATTTAAATGTTATAATAATAATAATAACATTTAAATGTTGATTTGAAGTGTCAGTTTTTGCGTTATTATTGCAGGCAAATCTTGACTCAGAAAAAGCATTTAGTTACTCATGCTAGCGACATATAATGTGATCAGTCACACGAAAGTAATCAGAATAAATATTGACTCAGTATGACCAGGGCGATATTTCAAAACATATAATAGTGTTTACATACCATGAAAAGAATCATGTTTTGCGGTCGAGTCATGTATCGTCCTCCTATTTGAAAAACTGCATCGCAATTCAAGTAGTTTTATAATTTGGTACAGTAAAAACGCCAAAGCGCTAGGTACAGTTTACATTGCCAAAGCACTGACAGCGCTCCGAACCAATGGTGTTGATCCAATGGCCAAAAGTGCTCATTCGACAACATATAAAAACAAAATAATCCTTAAAGCAATTTTAAGAATAAAGGTGGAAAAATAAAAACATGTCGCTACAGCACCTCTAGTTCCCAGGGCCATGACTATAATAGTATATGAATGATAGTAAAATAACACACACACACCTGATCTGTTTGAGTTTGGAGAGGTCTGGATTGAGACTGGAGAATTTGTTTGCCAGTTTACACACAGTGATGATGAAGAAGAAACAGTTGAGGAGGACGATGATGCAGACGGGTGCGAAAAAACTCGAGATAAAATAACGATCAAGAGAAAGCCAACAGCTGGAATGATAAATCAGTCACATGGTTACAAACACACACACACAAACACACACACACACACACACACACACACACACACACACACACACACACACACACACACACACACACACACAACTTCCTGTGGCTAATTCATCTCTTTCATATTCCCTTTGACTGTATTCAAGCTGGTTCTATTCATCCAGTGTTATTTGAGTTATCTGTGATCAAATATTTTAGTTTTTAACATTTCAAATTTGTAATAAAAAAAAAAAAATAATACATTTTTTTAAGTATTTCAATTATTTTAACGTCTTCAGTTTTAGTTAATGATAATACCATGATGTCATCATGCTCTGATGGCCTTCTTCGCTCTTCCACAGAAAGTACTATATATGATCTGATAATAACATGTTGAGACTGGAAAATCATTGGCCTCATTATTGTATGTCTTCAGTCACTCTGTGAATGATTCATCTGGATTTACTGCTTCTGAGTTGATGTTTGACCATGAAGTTTCTGATGCCTAACAATGAATTATTGGTACAGGTGTTTGGAGATCAGGTGGTTGTGTTGATGATGCCTATGAGGGTCACAGCATGAGCGGCGAGTTTTGTGCCTCCTATTATCTGAATTAAATTAATACACCTGATCGGTGACAGAAAGACATGAATCTCTTGCATTTTGAACAGTTTATCTGTAGTTCCAGTTCAGAATGAGCCTTTTGTACAGAGTATTACTATATCCTTGTATTACATTAAAATATGGGTATGAACTTTATGGTGTGGGTGAACTTGACTAATTGGATTCAATATAATTCACCAAAGATCGCACTATGAAAAATGTATGTTTACATTACTTTGGATAAAAGCATCTTCCAAATGCATAAATGTTAGTCCCCTTAAAGAGGAGTTGAGAAATCTATATTTTTAACAGCTTTTAATTTCCAAAAGGAAATCATTTGCAATTTTAAGGGTGTATATCAGCCAAAAGTAAACTTTTAGATGGGTTCAACATCGACCAAAAAGAAAAACTCTCATTTTGTTTCATGGGGTTTTTATCTATTACATTTTTTACTTTATTTTACAAAAATTGTTGGGGTGGCAAGAGAGACATTTATTTCAGAGTAGGGTTATTATCGTTAACAAAAGCTAAAATTATTAATTATTTCACAATAATGAAATACAATAATAACTAAGATAGCAGTGATTCAGAGATCTTGGAGATGCTGCACACACACACACACACACACACACACAGACACACACACACAAACACTACAGCTGAACAGTAGTGGGTTCAGACACTCACTGTCGATCGGTGCCGTATCCCCGAGGATAAGAGATGGAAGAGATAATGACGATGGCGAGAGGGACTCCATATCCCACCGCATACATGTAGAGATGTTTTAATGTGGTGTGAAACACCAGCACAACCATCCGGTAGAGCTGAACCCCCTCCAGCAGCATCCAGCAGAACGCAGACAAGAAGAAGAAGTGAAGCAGCCCAGCCACAATCGCACACCCTACCTGAGACAAACCGAGAGAAAAAAACACAATAAACTATTGTGTTTTAATTGCTTGTGATTCTCTATAGAATCATAATGTAAAAAAAAATAAAAAATGTCGAGTCATCTTATAAAACTTTAAGATTGTTAACTTGACAATACATTTCTTGTTGAATGAACTTATCCTTAGACTTGAGTCAACTTTTTAAAAAAGTCAAAGTAATGGATTTATTTAAGTTGATTTAACTGTTATTTCCTAGTCGTGTCAGTTGTGTCAAGTAAATCCAAGTCAAGTGAGTTGATTAAACTTAATTGAATTAAGATTACTTTTTTTTTGCCTTGTGTTAACTTAATGATTGAGACAACTTTTTTCATTCCCATTTTTAATACAAATAATTAGCAATCTTATGTCAGAGAAAAATATCAATTGAAAATCAAATCAATTAAATCTCTCAAGATCTCAGCAGTGCAGGATTAAACAACTCAACAAACTGCATTACCAGCTTCACTTATTACTAACCAGACTGACTTTATTACTGTCAGACGTCTACAGAATGTCTTATTGAGAATTAACAGAGATTTAGACGTTTCGTGTGAAGTCACCATTATGGTGATTCGTGTTTGCTTTAGTTGGGCTCTTGGGCTTTAAACATGAAATTTTCTCTGGCTGTTGTAACTGTGTTTATAAGGCACATTTGTTGTAGCAAACAAAAGCCAAGAGAAAATGTGATCAGGTGTTCATGGTTATGTTTTAATGATAAACTCACATAGTGATCTATCTGGATGGTGTTTTTTAAAATTTAAAAAAAATTTACCCATTACTCTATAGTTTAAACACTTTAAACTACTGAATCACTGAACAGACATCAAGAATCAGTGTATGATTCTCACCAATGGAGACAATCAAAAGTTTCATGCCACAATGCATGCTGGGTACAATCTAGCCTCGCTGGATAGTCTGTGTTACCGGTGTTACACTGTGTTCAGCCACACACCACTTTCCCACCACGGCACCGCCCCCACCGTTGTTTTGATTTTTCATAGTTATAAAAATAATTAAGTTCAGTTAGAGAACTAGTCAAATGATTTGCACAGATCAGCAGCAGGAGTCAGATTTAATTTATAATATGATGAGAGTGAGGCGGGTTGCCTGACAAGACGATGGCGGAAGATTTGGTTTCAAAGAAAAATGTAAAGGTGGCAAAAAAAAACTGTAAGCTCAAGTAACTAAATTTGTAAGTAATTAAAACTTAACTAAATCAGTGAAAAAACAGAACTCAAAAAGTTCAGTTGAGTTAACAATAATAATTTTACAGTGTACCTTTTAGATTTCAAAGTTCCCATATCAGAATAGAATAGGAATAGGAAAGAGCTTTATTGCCAAGTGTGCTTGCACACACAAGGAATTTGTTTTGGTACTGAGGCTTCCAGTGGACATATACAAATACAAATACAACAAGAAACATAATACTACAAATTATAAGAATAAAAATAAAAATATAAATATATGAGAATAAAAATATCACAGTTGGGTTTAGTCAGAGTAGACATTTTCAGATTTACAGATTATGAACTATGAACATATTTACAGTGATATATACACACCTGATTGTGAGTGCTGGAGATCCCACAGAGGAAGACGAGGTCTGCGATGAAGAGGCACACGCTCAGATGAAGATGAATGCTGTTTCGGGTTCCTTGGATGGAGCGACAGAACCGGAACGTCAGGATACAGAGAAATAAACAGAGCAGAGACAGAACTAAACCAACTCGCGTGATCAACACCAGTTCAAATGAGTCCTGGAGGAGAGAAAGAGGGAAAAAAATCATAATTTATTTTGAAATCTGAATTAAATGTGTGAAATCTCATTTTTTTCTGGGTCAAAGATGTACCTGAATGGGATAAAGGGCCATCAGTACAGCGAAACTACTGAGATGAGAGCAGGAACACGCTGTATGAGTGCTGTTAGACCACGCCTCCTCACAACCCCGCCCAGACCACGCCCCTTCAGCCTCATTCCAAAACACACATGAATAAGCCATGCCCTCAGACTCCGCCCTCTCCTGAAGAAGTGAGAAGAACCGTTTAGGAAACAAGGAACACGTGAACATCTGCCTGAAAAGTTTGGAAAAGTTGTAAACTAATGCAAAATGCAAAGTGTGCATGAACTATGGCGTCTTCACAACTCTCAGCTCTGACATAGATACAGTCGGCAACTAGTCATAGTTGGGGGCGTGGTCGGCGTGAGTGAAAACACCGCGAACATCGTGTGTATTTGAATGACAAAATGTCATATTTCATGTCATTGACGCCTGCCGATCGGCAACGGTACATTGCAAAATTAACTGCAATACATTATGATTGCCCTTATTTAATTCAAAACTGAATCAATGACCCAACCAAATGGCCAGAGGTGTCGTTTCCAGACATATTTTGTCTGGTTGAATCTCCAGGTAAGACATCGCGGTAGCTGTAGCGGTAACATTAGCCTATAACTCAATCAACTTTCGTATATGTTGCGTACTATAACTCCATAAAACCTTGTCACTTACCAATTGTACGTATGCTTAACTCCAAACTATTAATCCTTTTGTAAAGCGGTGATCAGTACGAAGTTGCCGAGGGACTGTGCTGACAGTGATCCCTAACTCACAGACTGCAGTGTGTATTGAGTGTAGACCGTAGCGATTGGCCTATCAAGCGAGCCTTCAGCTGATAACACTAATGTGAATGAGACATCCCTTATGAAAAACAACTATAGGAATTTTGTAGTATTTTAGGACAAGATATTATAGTAATCCTATAGGAATACTATAGTATTTTGGGACATACTATAGAAGTACTATAGAGGTATTACAGAACATCACAGAAGTATTACACTACTATTTATTGCTTGTAGCCATTTTGTCCTCCTTTCCGGTTCTGTGTGTTTATTAGGAAGGATGTAGAACTTCAATTCATATAATTTGTTTGTTTATTGGCGGTACAGAAAACGACACAGCACGTATTCGTCATGATTGTCGCGTGTATTTCAATGAGCGCCAAGGCAATGTTTTCCCCCACGGGCTAAATTCACATCACGTGACGGGGCGTTCCCGGGGGCGTTCCCAGACCAACCGTCTGTATCTATTGCTTCGCTTCTTCATAAATGAAAAGCAGCACCAGGTACACGAAGCACATTGTAGGTATTTTATCATTTCTACAGTCACATTTTAGAATGTCTTCAGTCATCATTTGAATTTTTGAAGTTCATTCTGCAGTTGTAAATCTTGTGTAAATGCATTCTGGCACTTTAGAACGGCATTAAACAATCTCTTTAAACCCTGATGAGAAATCCAGCTTAAGTTTGGGCACATGGTAGATGGTTTTCTGCTGGTCTAAGCAGGTCATTAGTTTATGCAAACTGGTAGACCATTTTGGACCAGTAACAAACCAGCTACTTAATATTAATCAAACTGGATTTTCAAACAGGGAATACATATTTATGTGGTAGTTTTTTCATTTGTAACTGTTTAACAGTTAAGTTACTGAGTAGTTGTGCTGGTCGGCATCTTCACCTGCCCGTGTGTAAAGATGAGCGTCACCGGCTCAGACAGCTGTTTGGTTTCTGGATTACTGACGACGACCGTCACCACCTTCGAGTTGAGCTGATAAGTGATTTTTCTTTCTCTGCTCTCCTGCTCCTGTGATAATATGCTCATCTTGTTCAACAGATCGCTGGATGAGTTCATATCTTTAAAACTGACCAGTGCCACAAACGCAAAACCTAAAGGAAAACAACATTTATATCTTTACATGAATGCGCTAATGCTTTTAATTGTACATATAGGCCTACACTATATTGGCAAAAGTATTGGGACACTCCTCCAAATCATTGAATTCAGGTGTTCCAATCACTTCCATGGCCACAGTTGTATAAAATCAAGCACCTTGGCATAAAGAGGCTTCTTCAAACATTTGTGAAAGAATGGATCGCTCTCAGGAGCTCAGTGAATTCAAGCGTGGTACCGTGATAGTCCATTCGTGAAATTTCCTCACTCCTAAATATTCCACGGTCAACTTTTAGTGGTATAACAAAGTGGAAGCAATTGGGAACAACAGCAACTCAGCCACGAAGTGATAGGCCATGTAAAATCACAGAGCGGGGTCAGCGCATGCTGAGGCGCACAGTGCGCAGAAGTCACCAACTTTCTGCAGAGTCAATAGCTACAGTCCTCCAAACTTAGTGTGGCCTTCAGATTATCTCAAGAACAGTGCATAGAGGGCTTCATGGAATGGGTTTTCATGGCCAAGCAGCTGCATCAAAGCCTTACGTCACCAAGTGCAATGTAAAGCATGGGATGCAATGGTGTAAAGCAGGGTTTCTCAACCTTTTGTCTACTGCGACCTACTTTTTTTTTGTATGCCAGTCATACGACCTATTAAGACGGGAAATTAATTAATAGTCTAACTGAAATGCCTCTTTAGACCTAGGCTACACCGTAGGCCTATATTCTTATTATAATTAAATTCACGCAAACACACAAATATTTTCAATAATTAGGCAGAAAATGAGGCAAACAGATTTTTTTTTACTCACGTTAATGTGACACTTGAGACTACCACTCTGAAATGATCATATCCAGACAGGGTGGAATTTGGAAAAGTGCGACTAGTAGTGTCCAACACAAACTAACTGTTGTCAGCCTATTCCTGCTTTTTGTGGTTGCATACAGTATAATAAGGTCTGGCATAGCAATATGGCTAGTGTGTGTAACATTACGTAAAGAGAGTAGGACCTTGTCCAATAAGAGCCGTTTGCGGCAATAATAAATTATTGTGATAGGACAGTTGAAAAACAGCGTTAGAAAGTTACGCCAATAATGATTCAACGTATGACATTCGAAAATACGATTCGTTGGAGGACCGGCTACATTTACATGCACAACTTTTGTGTCAATCGGACTGAATTTATTCCGATTGATGAATCTGAATGTAGTGTTTACATGAACGCTAAACGTGATCGAGTTGATGTGTGCGTTTATGTATGTCACAAGCTTCAAATGGGAATAGATTTTTTGACATGCGCACACTGCACGAATATACAGGGTTTCCCGCTGCTTGCGCATAATACCTATTCTCTTACATTGGTTATTTTATACAGCAGACTTAATATTTATCCATTTCTGGTCATAATTTGGAGACGATGAGCATATGAACCGTTGTGCCGTGCTGCTTATATTTATCATGCAGTAAAAATGCCCAAAACCAGTCGTCTGTGGATGAGAGTCAAGCACTGGTGGGCCGTTGTCCTGCTTCACTTCACAGATGCTGAGTGAAAGGAGAATTATAGTTTGAAAGGACACTCATGACGCTTAATTCAACAGGAAGAACAGCTCGTTCAGCGCGTCATACATCATTATGCACATGCGCAGTCCTTTCAGTTTCGGTTATCAATCCGATCAAGTGTTTACATGTCCTCTCGATTGGATTCGAAAAGGAATAAACCACCCCTTTCAATCCGATCGAAATTTCATTCACATCGAGCTCATTGGGATCGATTAAGGTGTTTACATGAAGGCTTTTCAGTCCGATTGAGCCGTCAATGCGTTTACTAACAAATTATTTGGTTGCATGTAAACGTAGCCTGTTGCAATGAGCCTTTTGTGAAGCGCACTTATTGGCTGTGCCGGTGTAACACAGAAAGTCTCGCCACCCCCTATAGAATGGTTGAGAAACACTGGTGTAAAGCACGCCTCCACTGCACTCTAGAGTAGTGTAGACGTGTTCTCTGGAGTGACCAATCACGCTTCTGTCTGGCAATCCGATGGACGAGTCTGGGTTTGGCGGTTGCCAGAAGAATGGTACTTGCCTGACTGCATTTTGCCAAGTGTTAAGTTTGGTGGAGGGGGGATTATGGTGTGGGGTTGTTTTTCAGGGGTTGGATTTGGCCTCTTAGTTCCAGTGAAAGGAACTCTTAATGCTTCAGCATACCAAGACGTTTTGGACAATTTCATGCTCCCAACTATGTGGGAACAGTTTGTGGATGTTCCTGTTTCAACTTGACTGCACAATAGTGCACAAAGCAAGGTCCATAAAGACATGGATGAGTGAGTTTGGTGTGGAGGAACTGGACTGGCCAACACAGAGTCCTGACCTCAACCCGATAGAACAGCTTTTGGATGAATACTGGAAGCCAGGCCTTCTCGTTCAACATCAGTGCCTGACCTCACAAATGCACTTCTAGAAGAATGGTCAAAAAGAATGGTCCAAAAACACTTTCCAAGAAGAGTTGAAGCTGTTATAGCTAATAAGGGTGGGCAAACTCCGTATTAAACTCTACAGATCAGGAATGGTATGTTGTTAAAGTTCATTTGCATGTAAAGGCAGACGTCCCAAAACCTTTGGCAATATAGTGTATGTGTGTTTACATCTGGTCTTGAATGCACTGATGCTTTCATAAGTACATATATGTGCATGTGTGTATTTGTACCTGGATATGATTTCCCTACAACTGTTTCCCAGCTGGTGTTGAAGAGGGCGGAGTCTGTGCTCAGAGAGACACGCCCACTGGGCGGAGCCTGACCCCGCCTGACTGCAACCTCAGCGTCTGAATCACATGATCATACACAACTGCTTAATTAAACAAT
Organism: Gila orcuttii; assembly: GCA_026230005.1. Classification (NCBI taxonomy): domain Eukaryota; kingdom Metazoa; phylum Chordata; class Actinopteri; order Cypriniformes; family Leuciscidae; genus Gila; species Gila orcuttii. The sequence goes on along the minus strand of JAPDVR010000002.1, from coordinate 3,490,490 downwards.
CTTAATTAAACACACAGCATGTTTCATGAATAAATGTTTGTGTCTCACAAGTGTTGTGCATCTCCATCCTGGTCACAGGCTCTTTAAGCTGAGGTCCAATCAGACGCATGCTGTTCTCCACCGCGTCCAGAAACTGACTCAACGTCTCGCCGTCAGCAATGTTTCCGTCCGACAGCACATCATCGGTGGAATTGCACAAGTTCTGTGAAATAAATCAGTGAAATTCATCAAAGCATGTACACAAACTACTATGAGAAAATATCTTGCAGTGTGTGTTTAACCTCAAGTAACTCCTTCCCGGTGAAATGTTTTCCCTGTGGATCATTCAGAGACTCACAGTTGTCCTTCAACAGTGACATCAAATGCTTCAACTAAAAGACAAACAGATAACAGAGTATAATGGTCTTTGTGGGAACAAAGAAAGGTCTCAAGTAGCAAGGTTTCTGAATCATAAAAATGTCCAGTTTTATTATCATGATTAGACCATCATTTACAAGATTTTGATGATGTTAATACAACATTATCCTAGCCTTTTATTGTCTTTTGCTGTAATGGTTTTTGTTGTTGTTGGTGGTAATATTCCAAGAATGTTAATGTTAACATCAACAAATATAAATAACACCATAAGGGATTTTGTTCTATGAACATTTTCTGTCAAAACTATGAGAACTTTTTTTCTCAACCTTATGTTACAGTTATAAGAGCATTCTATAACGTTTTTTTTAAAGAACAATTTATCTTAACATTTACATAACCTTTATAAAGCATGTTTGCTGTGAATAATAATAATAATAAAATTATAACAATCATAATAAGTACACATTCTACCTTATTCGGTGTGTGTTCTGCATCAAGCTGAGGTTTAAACTGATCACAGTCCATTTCTGTGTATAACAACAGCAAAGATCAAAATAAGTCAATATCTAACACTCACCAACGTCTATAAGAACAACCTAAAAACTGCATCGGTGCATCTAAAATGAAGCGAATAATAGTTTGCCCTGCTGCTATAACGCTCACCGGTGCATTTTGACTGGTTGTTGCCGTAGTTACTGTAACCCGGGTGACATTCGCAGATGAAGCTGCCTGGATGATTTTTGCAATCTGCGTTTGTGCCGCAAACATCTGGATCTTTACACTCATTAATGTCTGTGTGAGAGAGAGAAAAGATGAGTGAGAGAACAATTTCTGTGCTGTTCGTGTTATTTTAAAATAGTCTAGGTTATGGGAAGATGGGTTGTCCCATCAAAATGACCATATTTTAAGTTAGCGGATCAATTTGACCCATTTTGATTTTGTGTTGTCGGAAACACTAGTTAACCTTTCTTGAAAATTTGTGACTTTCTCATTTAGGGTCATGAAAATGCCAGCAAAGTGTCAACAGGGAAATTTATTTTCAACATACTTGTCTATATCTGACAGGAGTGAAAGACAGCATTTGGCATGAATTATAATTTTAGTTTAAATTATATAATTATAAATCATATAAAGTTTAAGCATATACATTAAGTCAGCATTATGAACTGCAAATATTGTGTCTCTTATCATAAGCTACTTTTTACCATGTTTTCTAAGTCATTTTGGATTAAAGTGCTAAATTAATAACTGTAGACATGTAAATAAGGTGGCCTCCTCAATCCCACAATCCTCTCTCATACCAAAACATGGTCCCGATATGATGATCCTTCCGAACCCGTTATTACAGGTGCATTGGTAACTTCCATCTGTATTTACACACTTGGTGTTATCGCCACACACACTCGGAAACGTCGCACACTCATCCTCATCTGCAAAAGAGAAGGAAACATGGTATTACAAAGTTAGAAGACTAGATCACAACAATTATACACAAATTGTACTGACATACAGACATAAAACTTCATTACAATCATATTTGCACTATAATTCAATTGAATCACAAGTTATTTACCAACACATTTGTTTTTAACAAATTTATATCCAATGGCACATCCACTACATGACGGCAGAAGGAGACCTGGGAAGAGAAAGAAAATACAACATAACTCATAAACTATATTCGTATGTTGCTGTCTACACAATGCTGAACATCATTAAATGTGTATGCAGCCAAACCGCATTGATTATAAATCTGACTAAGCATGTTGTGGAAAACATACAAAAATCTTACTAAGCTATCTGTGTCTGTGCTTTAATTCCTCCTGGTTTTAGAGGCACGCGCTCGATACATTCCTCCACAGAAATACGCGCGTTATCACAATTTAAAATTTAACAGCCATTCCAATTAACCGCCACACTGATTTTCGTCTCTATTTCTTGAATAAATTATAATTTTTTACGAGGTTGAATGAATATCTTAATCGATTTTGCTCATCTGAATCTACAAGACGCAGACAAGCTGAAATCTAAATGTAAGATATTACTAAAGTCAATATATTGCATTTTAATGTTTGTAAAATTGCAGCTTTCACCTATATACCCGTAAAAACAAGGACGGCGGGATGTCTGCTTTGTGCCATTTACAGATTTTGTAGTCAAGCTGAATGAGCCATCACCACCCGTCCGTACAAGCAGCACCAGGGAGATCTATAACATATCAGCAGAGGTCATGGATTTCATAGAAGAGGAACACTTGAATCGTCTGTTGCCTGGTGTTTAAACTCCATCAACTGCCTTGAGAAGTTAAATGTTACGTTTTTTTTATGACAGTTTAGTAATATTTTAAAGGTTTAGCTGTCATTCTGACTACGGACGATTTGAATTAGTTTATACTTTATAAGCAGCATATATTTGAAGATGTTGTGGACTTTACGAAGGGGGGTAATTTCTTTTTATATTGCCTGTAAAGTCCCTCTACTCCCATGAGATGAAAAATTGGTTATATAATGTGTTTTCTTTATATCTTGCAATGTTAACATATTTGTGAGATTTCAATGGTCCTTTTGAATTAAATATTTTTATGTTTCTTACAAATTTGTCACCACCGTCAGTTTTGTGTCAACACCGTTGATGCCTTGTCAACTCCGTCAGATTGACATATTGTTGTTATTGTTTTTAAACACGAGCTGTTTTGTTCCCTCAAGAATATTTGTTAATAAAATGGTTGCATTTTCAAAGTTATTATGTAATTTGTATGCTTCTAAGTATCACTGGTCATTATGGAAATGAAATGATAAATTGATTAATCCATACAACCTAAACCGCGATCATTAAACATTGACTAATCTAACTTTTAAAAGGTGATCTGATTCATTTTAAAAAAATTTGATGTGATTAAGACAATTAAAAACCGCTAAGAGTCAAAATATCTGTGATAATTTAATTAAAAATAATTTTATAGACATTTCTGTGTCTAATGGTGTTGACAAAAATCCAATGCTGATCCCGTAAACCTCTAATTTATAGTTTATTTACTTGACATACTAATAGTAAATAATAGTATAAATTAAGTTTTTAAAATAATGAAATCAAAACCTTTTTGTCCCTGATCTCAAGAATAACTGTAGTTTATTTAATTTTTTTTCTAAATGAGTGGCACTTTGACGAAACATAGCCTATATTTTGTTCTCTCTTTTATACCTGTAGGGCAGACAAAAAAATAATAATAGTCTTTGAACCTTGCGGCTATAATCATACGATCCTAATTGTATAAGCTGGCATTTTTGTAACTTGCTTTTTGCCTGACAACCTAAAGTCATAAAGAAATATGCCTGTTTACACAAGCTTTGTCGACATATGTCACGAGTCAAAATAATTTTCTGAAATAATCGTCGACAGAGCTAATATTTGTCCTTGTGAGGGACATCTTCACGCCCTGATCTAAAGATAATCCCTGAACAGAACTGAAAGCGAGTAGAAAATTCGACATGAAGGAAAAGCTTTTAAAAACATATGGGAAATCAGGCAAAGACCCGAGTAGGTGCCAGACTTTAGCGATCGCGAACATGTGCTCGATTTGTGTAGATGGTTAACTTCTTAAAAATTACACGCACACTATTTCCTCATTCATCGTTATTAATCGGTCTTCACTCTCCACTGAGTTATGGGTCGGTGTTGGTGAACGACAAGAGGCATTTTCTATGGCTCTTTGGTTTCTATGTCCAACAACGGAAATCGTCGCGCTTAAAGAAGTCTTTATTTATTTTTTTCATACCGTCTCTGACACGAACCATTTGTCTGACTTCTAATACAACTTCCCTACGTCACAAATGTATCCCCCACACACGTGAAGAGTAAAACATTTCACTCACCCAAAAGAAATACCCATTTTAACTCCATTTTAGGAAGCACTGTAAATAGCTGCTTTTATTTTTTCTTTTAAGGTTCGTGATATATATACAATTCCCAAAGAAAATCAGAGTCCAGGTGACTATTACTTCACATCCTGAGATTTACTCCAACCACAAGGTGTCCCTCCTTCCTTTTATGTTTCATCTTAAACTGATTTGAGAATGAGCAGTAAAAATGATAAACAGCATGACAATATTGTACATCCCTTTTATTTTGTACATTATGCTTCTATTGCTCTCCTCATTCGTAAGTCACTTTGGATAAAAGCATCCGCTAAATGTGGTAATGTAATGTCTGGTCCTCCCAATTAATTGTAAATGAAATTATCATTGCAAAACATTAAACAAATTTGTTCTTCAACTATAAGTCCAACCTCTCTCTATATATATACACATTGGAATTCCATTATGTTGTTAACAGATTCAAACTTACTTAATGTTGCCAATATGGTAATACAAAATTAATAATCTAGATGAAGCTCCAGTATGCTGTAGACAAAATAATTTATAATCAGAGCTGTCAAAGTTAACAGATTAATGCATGCATGTTTATTACATTTACCAATGATTTCCATATTTTCCACAATTTCCTCCATAGTGCATCACCAGGATGTCTAATACACCTACAGAAAGCTATCCATTATCAGTCCAATTCATCTCAATTAGGGCTGGCACTAATGATTATTTTGGTAATAGAGTAATCAGTAGATTATTTTGGCGGTTAATCGAGTAATCTGATAAAAAAATGTGTTAATAAAAATAGACCTAAGCTTTTAAAATGGCTTATACATATATAATAACAATGAGGCAATAATATTTGGTTCAAATAAAGTATCAAAAGCAAGTAATCATATGGTTTCATAGAACAACACTGTTAAAATACATAACATAAACAATCATCTTATGTACATACATTATGTATTATAACAAATGTGTGCAGAAGGGCGCTTTCAGCCGGGTGTTATTACACTTTACAGTAGATAAAATAATTTCTTTGTGATATAAATGCAACAGCCACTGTAATTTCTTGAACAAGAACATGTGGACATCAAAACATGATGATGAAACAAACTTTTATTTTGAAATTCGATTAACAGTTTGCATTTTTAGAAACATAATGATGTATTCTCCTGTGTTGGAGTAGGTTTATAAATGATTTTTTAAATCTGATGAAATTATGTTCCCAGATAAACGTTATTAGCAACACAAACTCGCAACATGCAGAGATGGAGTTTGAGACGCTCCACGCATGTAAATAAAGCGCATATATATTAAACCTTCGGGGCATATATAGTGTGGATCTTAAATGATTTGAATATATTGTGCAGCCTTAGAAAACGGTCGGTAACACTTAACAATAAGGTTCATTAGTTAATGCATTAACTAACATTAACTAACCATGAGCAATACATTTGTTACTGTATTTGTTAATCTTTGTTAACGTTAGTTAATAGAAATAGAGCTATTCATTGTTTGTTCATGTTAGTTCACAGAGCATGAACTAATGTTAACAAGATTTTAATAAAGTATTAGTAAATGTTGAAATTCACATGAACAAAGATTAATAAATGCTGTATAAGTGTAGTTCATTATTAGTTCCTGTTAACTAATGTAGTTAACTAATGTTAACTAACGAACCTTATTGTAAAGTGTTACCAAACGGTCTAATAATGCGAATCATGATTGTTGTCCATGGAACGGTAAATTGCTATCGAGGATTTTTTAATATAGAGAACTCTTAATCGAGGAATTGTGACAGCCCTAAACTCAATGGCAGTTGTTCTGCTTGTGTATGTTACTGTGGGCAAACAGCTACAATAATATTGTTAAACTATTTGGGATTTAAAAAAAATAATATAAAAAAAAACACTTTACAATAAGGTTCATTAGTTAAAGTATTAACTAACATAAACTAAAAATGAGTAATACATTTGTTACAGTATTTATTAACCTTTGTTAATGTTAGTTAATAAAAATCCAGTTGTTCCTTGTTTGTTCATGTTAGTTCACAGTACATTAGTTAATGTTAACAAATACAACCTTTGATTTTAATAACGTTTAAGTAAATGTTGAAATTAATATTAACTAAAATTAGTTTATGCTGTAGAAGTGTTGTTCACTCTTAGTTCATGTTAACTAATGAACCTTATTGTAAAGTGTTACCAAAAAAACATTTATTTTGTCAAAATATAGAGCTAGTTTTGAATAGGTTCTTCTTGCCTGCAGAATTACAGCATCTTCCACCATTTCTAACCCTAAATCAGATCATTACAATTGTCCTACTCTGTAAAGCATGACTACAATCATGGCATTCAAGATTCAATTCATCTCTACTCGCGATTGACATAAAAGCTCAATGCGACTCTGCCTCCTACTTGCAGTAGGAGCTCAATGAATGTACATTTGTAGGATCAGTTGAGGGATTAAACTGATGAAAAGACATTAGGATGATTCAGGAGCAGTTTGTTCTTTAGCATGTTTGTTCTGGTGGGTCTGAAAACTACCTAAATAAGCGAATCTCTCGTCGCAGATGGAGCAGCGGTAAGGCTTCTCTCCTGTATGAACTCGCTCATGAGTCTTCAGGACGTCTGATCGAGCAAACGTCTTGTCACACTGAGAACACTTGAACGGTCTTTCTCCCGTGTGAATCCTCTGGTGCTTCAGTAAGTTGGTGTTTTGACGGAAACTCTTCCCACAAACGCTACAGTGATACGGTCTTTCTCCAGTGTGAACTCTCTGATGAACTCTGAAATGAGCCGGGTCGGAGAAGCTCTTGCCGCAGTGAAAGCACAGGTACGGTTTCTCTCCGGAGTGCATTCTCTCGTGCCGCTTCAGCTGAGATATCTGACGGAAACGCTTGTCACAGTGTGAGCATCGATGCAGTTTTTCAGAATGTATTTTTTGGTGAGATATAAGACAAATGGGCTGTTTAAAGGTTTTCCCGCATTCGCTGCACTGATACGGCCTCTCGCTGGCATGCGAACGCATGTGTGTCTTGAAATGGGACCCATCTCTGAATCTTTTCTCGCAGAGAGGGCACTTGTACGGCTTTTCCCCCGTGTGTATCCGCTTGTGAACAAAAAGAGATTGTTTGGTGCTGAAATACTTGTCGCACTCGCTGCAATGGAAGGGCTTTTCGCCAGTGTGCGTCTTCATGTGAATTTTCAGATTGCCAGAAGTGAAAGAAACCTTCCCACACTGTTCGCAGCGAAACTCCTTCTTCACGCTGTGCTCTTTTGAATGACGTCTCTTCTCTTCTAAGGTAGGAAAGCTGATGTTGCATCTCTTGCAGGTGAAGTCTTTCTGTTCTGTGTGTGTTCTCTCATGTCTCGCTAAATTTCCCTGTTTTCTGAATGTTTTTCCACAGGTTACGCAGGAGAAACTCTTGACCATCGGCTGATCTTTTGATGTTGAGGCCGTTTCTTCGTCAGAAGATGAACCACCTTTCTCATCTGAAAAGAACAATATATATCTATTGGCTTTCATGTCCCCAACACATATCAATTCTGAAAATATATCAATGTAATTTGGGTCAACATGGAACATAATGAACATACAAGCCATAAACCATGTGGACCAGCAATTTTGCAATGAATTATGATGGAGTGCATCTTAAACTTTCATTTGATGAATTTTGATGAACCAGATTGAACAATAGAGTCAGTAAAACGATCCGAACTTTCCATCACGGGCGCGACATGGGGGCGTTTTTTATTTCGATTTTTGAGATTGTGAATTAATTTCGATCGATTTCGATTTAAAATCGAAATCGTGACACCCTTAATAATAACTAGCTTCTGGCAGACGGCCTACGGAAGTCGACTTACACCACAAGAGTAACACTTGACGATGTATAACGTAGATGTAGGAGTAGCATAAGCTTTGAGCCTCTCGCGGTTCAAACGAACAGGGCTGAGAAAACAAACTCAAGCTCTTTTCCTCTTAAAAGGGGCTCTGAGCAATGTCGGTTGACGTCACTTCTTGTTGACGTTTAAAGTATTGTCAAACAAAACGGAGGCTAGCTAGACCCTCCCTCCTCCTCATTCGCGCACTAACCCCCCAAACCCCACCCCCAAATCCTTCTTGTCGGTTATTGGCTGGAACAGTGTGTTATGTTTCGTGGTGCAGGTTAGCCCAGTTTGTGTTTGTTGCCATTTGTGGAGCCTGGGGTGTCTACAGAGACCGCGTTTATTACAGTGTGTTCAGGGGACAGGCAGCTAGCGGATAGTGGGGAGATGTTTGCTGTATGTGACAAAAAATGTTTTGGCCTAAAAAACGCGTGACATCGCTTAGAGCAACTTTATAATCGAAATTCTCCCACATTTCTCTTTTAAAAATCTCGTTTTAGACTTCTAATTCGTGAAAATTAAATTCACGAATTAGAAATAAAATCTAACGCTTCCGCGTTCGTCAGTACGTCATGCGTCAGGTCTAAGGTTAGTCTTTCGCCTTAAAACGAAAATCGTAAATTGCAGTCTGTCAGAAGCTAGTTATTTTAGTTTATAAAGTTTTAAATATGGACATTTTTCTAACAAAAACGCATGGCTTGGCTTCAGAAGGCATTTATTATCAGTGTGGATTATTTTTATGATGGATGAATGTAAATCATGGGATAACTTTCATTTTTGGGTGAACTGTCCCTTTAAGATAAAATGTTAAAGGAAGAAACATACCCATATCTGAGGGAATAAAGTCACCATCATCACAGTGATCATCATTGTCATTGTCGTCGTCATCATCATCATCATCATCATCATCATTATCGCTCTGTACTTTCTCTGCAGTGGTTTCTTCTCTCGTCTCCTTTGAATTTCTGCAGTCCATCAGTTTGACGGAGCACATCTTCAGAGGCGTCTGCTGTTCTTCAGTGTTACAGTCAGAGGTTTGACCAGCGTTACAGTCAGAGGTTTGACCAGCGGATCCATGATCTTGAGTCTCAGTATAACAGAGTAAACTGAGGCTGAGCTCTGAGTCCTGTGTGACTCTGGATCTCCAGACTGAATCCTGAGAGTGTAAAACACAAAATATATGCTGAATCTGTCATTGTGTTATTATAAATCAACTTAAAGACAAATTTTCATTGGACAAACAGACAGTGATTGAAGTGAGCTATGAAATGCAGTGTGAGCTGCTCGAACCTCTCTGTTGGGTTTGTCTCCTCTTTCTCTCAGCTTTGCCTCCAGTGACGCCACCTCTTTCTTCAGCTGACAGATTTCAGTGATGAAATCCTCAATATCCAGCATGGACAGATCCGTTCCTACTGATTTACAGCAGTTTACATCCATCTGTGCTGTCATGGTCAACATCTGAAGACAAACACAACATCATTATTATTACAAGACACATTTATAATGAACTGACACTGATCAAACTCAAAAAGATTGTTTATGATTATAAACGACTCGAGAGCAGAACTGATCTATTAGTAAATATGACTTTTGATTTCAGAGAATGTGCAGAAATTTAAATGCTTTGTTTTCATTTTTGAGCCAGCGTTGAGCAGGAATATTGTCAAATATTGTATAATACATGATCACCTTTATTAACGCATTATTCTGTCGCTAGAATTAATCAACACATTGAGCGTTCGGCAAAAATAACGAGATTCCACGAGAGAGAGAAAAAATCTTAATTTCCGATCATCAAAACAATAAACAAAATAAACCATTCTATAAACAGATTAATCATAAATGCCCCAAAACCCCCGTATAAATGTAGTAAAACATATTTAACACCCACCGGCTCAGTGTTCAAACAGTAAGATCTTCTTTCTTTCGTTCGGGTTTGTTTTACTTGCGGAATGAAGAGCTTCATAGCGCCTCCTACTGAGCTGGAGTGAGAGCCAGGAAAATTACACCCTACTACATTCACGTATTGTTACTAATAGTTTGAGAACGATGCCGAATGTTCCTATGAATGTAAATGCTACTTGTTTAGGGGATATTTAGCATATTGGTCTCATGTAAACACACGAGCTTACTGAAAAACATGGCACGTCATCAGGCCAAAAATGACCGTTATTACCTCAGTTCATGTTTACAGAGATGATTCGGTCACAGAAATACAATACACGATAGAAGTCAAGTAATCGGGGGTATTTTTGATTGAGAAAAAGACGGAGAGTTTGCTGTAAGATATTATCTAGCGGGTGTTTGTTTCGGGAACCTGTAGGAGTCGCTGTGACGCTCTTCAGTGCGCCGGGAAGAGCACTAAAGAAAGGACGAAGACTGCCGCGCTCAGACTGAGGTATGTTATTAACTGATTGTTGATTTACAGTATTTAATGTTATGAGCTTAAATGAAGCGTTTCTTCGCCGTTTATTCCTAAAAAACCAAATTAACCATGATTTAACAGCAGTAACCATAATTTAACTTATTATTTAAAAATACCACAGTAACGTAACGTTAACACCAATTGTCTACAGCAAACGTGTTTCAACCATGATATTTCTAGTAAAACCAGTTACTGTGGTAACACATTATAATGCTGGACACTTTTAAAGGATGCTTAGAAACGAGTACAAGTATCACAATATCATGTTTAACTTCGAAATCTGAGTTTATTAAATCCAGCAGCTAATTTAATTAGATGTGCTATGTAAAATTATAATATTGGACAAGTATCTCAATAATAAAAAATGAAACAAACAAGTCTAAACATTTATATCTGGAAATAGTTTCTGAATATTCTCAGAAATGAAACTAAATTTTGTAGTTCTGTTGTTCATTTATGTGAAATAATTTTGAGACTGATCCGTTCATTATAAATGTGTCTTATAGTAATAATGATGTGTTTGTCTTCAGATGTTGACCATGAGAGCGCAGATGGATGTGATCTGCTGTAAATCAGTAGGAACGGATCTGTCCATGCTGGATATTGAGGATTTCATCACTGAAATCTGTCAGCTGAAGAAAGAGGTGGCGTCACTGGAGGCAAAGCTGAGAGAAAGAGGAGACAAGAGAGAGGTTTGAGCAGCTCATCATCATTTCATCCTTCAGCTCAATCAAACCAAAGTTTTGTTAGCTTCTCACTTCTTATCCACATCTCAAATTAAGCCAGCAGCAAAATATGCAAACAAGTTACCAATATAACCACTAGAGATAATTGCTGAGTACTGATGCTAATATTAACAGGTTGTTGTTTATTTGTGTTGATCTATGATGTGTTTGTCAGGATCTGGAGAAGGTTTCAGTGTGTGTGACTGATGGGACAGAAGCTCAGGACTCAGTCTGGAGATCCAGAGTCACACAGGACTCAGAGCTCAGCCTCACTTTACTGTGTTATACTGACGCTCAGGATCATGGATCCACTGATCAAACCTCTGACTGTAATGCTGGAGAACAACAGATGAAGATGTGCTCCGTCAAACTGGAGGATTGCAGGAACCTGATAGAGAGACGAGGAGAAGAAACCACAGCAGAGGAACAACAACAGAGCCATGAGGAGGAGGAGGAGGAGGAGGATGAAGATCAGAATGAGGATGATGAAGGAAATGATGTTGAGGATGAAGAAAATGAGGATGATGATGAGTTTATCCCTGCAGGTTTGTTTCTTCCTTTTATGACCTTTTTTCATGACACTTGAATCTCAGTAATCTCTGTAGGATTAGGCTCATATTTGTCTATGATGGTCCTGATTAGGGGTATGTTTCCCAAAAGCATTGTTAGCAAACTTTGATTATAATCTCCATTGAACTCTCTTAGTAATGACAGAACTTCCAACCATAGTTGGCTTTAAGAAACGCACCCCAGCCTTGAGAGCACATCAACTCTAGTCAAATACTAGGGGTGTGACGGTTCTCGGTAAAAAAATCTAACCGTACCGTTCTCTACCCACGGTTCGGGATGCACTTGCCCCGCGGTTGATCTCAAATCTGATGACGCATCTATGGTTTGTTGATAATAACGACGCGTAAAACAGACAGTTCCGCTTACGTATGTTTCTGTCGATGGATGCACATGCTGGCTCCCAAATAATAGCTAGATTACAACAGCGATAATCAAAAAACATGATCAAAACGGTCACTCTTTGTAAGTTTTGTTCAATGCGCGTAGTGTTCGCTCTAACTTGAGCAGTCATTTACGCTGTCATTACCCGGGCGTTGAAAGCGCTCGAGCGCAGGCGAGACCTGAACAGCACACGTTGCTATCTGTGTTTATAACTAAATTCATTTAAGCTTTGCCAATTTAAACATTGAAGAGCAAGAAGCAAAAGAGAACTTGCGCACGTTGCGAAAAGATTTGTGTGTGTGTGTACTCATGCGAAGAGCGCACACGTCTCAGCTAGTGCATAAATATTGAGTTCTCTTTCAAGTCCTGCGCTTGAATGGACAAATTTACACAAAAATTATGTCGACATGTCCGTCTTGATAAGTATCCTTGCAGACATAGTCTGTTATACCTTAAGTGTACTTATACGGTCGAGAAAGAATGCATGTGAACAGTATCAGTACTGTATGCTGGATCTGTGCATTCGGTCTTAAAGTGACGGTAGCCTAATATTCTTGCTGTCTGTGTTTTTAATGTTAAGCCAGGTGCACACTGTGCGTTTAATTATAGTTCACGATTGTTGCTTGTCAGACTGTTCGAAAATGATTCTCGCTGTAAGCCATGACACACTGTAAGATCTCAGTTGTTGTTAATGTCAGACTGTACGACAGTTGAGATGCGTTAAAAACTGATCCACGCAAGAAAACTTGCCCAGAGTTTTACATCATCAATCAATGACGCTTACGTTCACTGTGAGCTGCATTTTACGTGGGATTGAAACGGCAGCTATGAAGAAATTTCTAACATTAATTTTGGTCATGGCTTTTCTTGAAAAACTAATACAATTTGACGGTCGTCGTAGGAGAAGTAACACTGCAGGACTGTGAGTCAAATCTTCTGACACTGCCAGGATTTCGTCGGAGGTCAAATTTGATTGCAACGATCATTAATCGGCCGACAGTGAACATTGTCAAACTAACGAGCAAAGACTTCAAATTTTAGCCTCAGAATTAGTCTCAGACGGCCAAATCGTGGCCAAAATCGCACAGTGTTCACCTGGCTTATATCAAACAACAAAAGACAAGGAAATCACTCACTTCTCTTGATTGAAAAGCTTTTGTAACTTTAATGAGGGTTAATCTTTAATTTATACAGTCAAATATGCAATGTTATTTTACATTTGATTACTTTATTCAATTCCTGTACCTGAAAACTAATGTTAGACCTACCTGAAAAACCTGAAAAGCACTGTTTATTTTATTTTTAGCTTTACTCTATAGTATTTATTTGTACTTAGATTATTTGTTCTTATTATCTTTATTTTTATTTGATAGTAGTTCTTTTTTCCCCTGAACATAGCACATACTAAACCGTACCGAAAACGCAAACCTAAAACCGGGATACAAACCGAACTTTAAGCTTTTTGAACCGTTGCATCCCTATCAAATACATTTTTAAGTTAGACATTTTACCACCATTTTGTTACTGACAGATGAAAACACTGGTTCATCCTCTGATGGAGATGAAGAAACGGCCTCAACCTCAAAAGATCAGCTGACGGCCAAGAGTTTCTCCTGTGTAACCTGTGGGAAAACATTAAGCTCACAGGGACATTTAGCGAGACATGAGAGAACACACACAGAACAGAAAGACTTGACATGCAAGAAATGCAACATCAGCTTTTATACCACAGAAGAGAAGAGACGTCATTCAAAAGAGCACACGAAGAAAGAGTTTCATTGTGAACAGTGCGGGAAGGATTTCTTCACCACTCCTTATAATATGAGAGCTCATATAAAGACGCACAAAGGCGAAAAGTCTTTCCACTGCAACGAGTGCGACAAGTATTATAGCAACAAAGGGAATCTTGATGCTCACAAGCGAATCCACACGGGTGAAAGGCCGTACAAGTGCCCTCAGTGCGAGAAGAGTTACTACCACAAACCCCATCTGAAGAGGCATGTGCGCGTTCACACCAACGAGAGGCCGTTTCAGTGCAGTGAATGTGGGAAAACCTTCACAAACTCAAGCTGTCTAAAGTCACACCAGAAAATACACTCTGAGGAGAAACCAAATCAGTGTTCACACTGCGATAAACGATTCCGTCACAAATCTGATTTGATTTGCCATGAGAGGACTCACACCGGAGAGAAACCGTACCTGTGCTCCTACTGCGGGAAGAGCTTCTTTAATCCGGCTCATTTCGGAGTTCATCAGAGAGTTCACACTGGAGAAAGACCGTATCACTGTAGCGATTGTGGGAAGGGTTTCAGTAAGTGTAGTACCTTAAAAAATCACCAAAGGATTCATACAGGAGAAAGACCAGTAAAGGCTTTGTTGCTGTGTGTCAACCAGTCAACCAGTCAGATTGCTGCTTGGACTCAGCCAATTAGCATATTCAGCGCCCAAGTCCCACTACTGAAAGTTCCTGACCTATGAAAAAAAGTAGGACCTTGTGAGCTGGTCCTTTCTAAGGGGGAAATTTTTACCTGGAACTTCATTTAGACCCTGGTTCCTGCGGTCGAAACACACCGAGTACCACCCCAAAGTCCCTACCCAGACAGCAACATAGTGTCGGCCCAGATCCGGCCCACATCTGGGCCGTGTGGAATCCATGTGGACCGGATCTGGGCTGACACTACGTTGCTGTCTGGGTAGGGACTTTGGGGATTAGTTCCTGGGGAAAGTTCCTGCAATGAAAACGCGGCTGATTATTGTATCTTAAATTTGACAGAACTTGAACTATTAAAAAGCCTCAAAATAAAATAATAGGCCATATATGAGTGCCTGGATTTCATAACGTTTTTAAACATGTTTTATGTGTTTGGAATGCGCTCAAGAATGATTGTAAGGAAGTTATTGATCTATGAAAATTATTGTTGGATGGTTTTCTTTGGGATGGGTTTTATTGAATCAAGAAAGTGTGGTTTTTCTTTCACACAATGTTTTTAAATGTCATCTATGTTCTTCCAGAGCATTTGTGCCACCATGATAGATGTGTGTTTGTTTTTTCAGGTAGCTACTTTACCTTCACTGTGCATTTGCAGATGAGGGAAGTCTGTATTTATATATTGATCTCACGTGAACACAAAACTCGGCCACAGCTTCTTTTAGAAGTAACACAAACTGAAAAACATGGCAATACCACATTAGGGCAAGAAATGACCGTTATTTACCTCAGTTCCTGTTCAAATTCAAGCCAAAATTGATTGCTCTTTTGTGTTTTCTTGCATTTGGATCGACACACAAAATTAGGTCAAAATACCAGTCTTAGCTAGTATTCTCATAAACACAGTCGGTTATGTTTCGAGAAAGAGGTCAAGAGAAGGATGTGCTTCATTATAATGGATCCGTGCATTCAGTCTTAAAGTGACTGTCTATATGTCATTAATGTTAATCAAACTACAAAATACAGCTTTAACAAAGATTCATCTATATAAAATTTATGCAGTGAACATAATGTTGTTTAAAATGTATTACATTTCTGTACCTGAAATGAATACTACATTTAGACCTTACTTTATTTGTACCTTTGTTACATTGTATTTATCTATACTTGTGATTTATGCATTTGTTCTTATTTTTTGCGACTGTTCACTTCCCTTTAATAATGTTTGGACTTAATTAGTTAGGCTAGTTTTTGATGTGGTATCAGAGACACGTAAAGTGTTCTTTAAGTAATAAATGGAAAGTAAATTTACCCCCCACCCCCAAAATATATTTTTTTCTTGGTGATCTGAAAAATGATCTGATCTGTGAATCAAAAACCGCAATATCATTAGAACTGTGAGTTTTGTGATCCGTTGAACCACTAGAAGGTGGTTGCAGAATGGTGCAGTGAGCATGACTAATTACAAAAAATAACAGATAAAAACGTATTTTTGGTGCTGTCATAATTTAAATGAATTAACTTTTATTGTACTATGGCAAAAACATTCTGATTAAAAACAGCTGTATCATATAGCTGATGGTTTTTGCTGTGTTTTCACAATTGAAGCATTTCACATTTCCAGGTTTCTCAGAAGCAGACGAGAGATTACATTAAATATATTTTTTTTGTGTGTGTTCAAGTTTGCTCAAAAAGCAAAAGAAAAACTCCTCAAAAGTGTTTTCATAGCTTTAAACAAGAGGAAAAAACAGATTGATAATGGCAGTCAGAAGAGGGATTTTACTGTTACTCCCAAACCTTGACAGCAGCTATTTTTGTAATTTGATGCAAACGTAACGGTAATATAATACAACGTATAGTGTTATAAATGTACATGTATATAAACGTTGCAGGATTTTATGACGCTGATGACCGTTAAAACACGTCATCAAGGGTCCGCGCCACTGGAATTCAAGGGTATTTTTGAATGAGAAAAGGGCGGAAAAAGTTTGTCGTGTAAAAACGATTTCTAGTGAACAGCAAGTGTTACTGGAACCTGTAGGAGTCGCTGTGACGCTCTTCATTGCGCCGGTAAAATCACTGAAGAAAACGAAGGCTGCTCTGCAGACAGATATTATTGGAGCTCAGACTGAGGTATGTTGTTTTGTCTAGTGATTTATTGAGCTTAAATCAAGCGTTTTCTCGCTGTTTATCCTTAAAACCTCCAACTTATATATTTTTATTAAAACCACAGTAACCATACGTTTATTGTTTACTTCAACAGACGTGTTTGTTAAACCGGTGTACTAACACGATATTTAATTTTCAATTCTGGTCACTTTTAAAGGACTCATAGAAATGAGTATCACATCCTGTTTAATATCCGAAATTTGAGTTAATTAAATACAGCAGCTTAATAAGAGTGTTAGATGATAATATATTATTATTCCTACTCAAGAAACTAAGCAAATGTGCCTAAATATATTAAATGTATATTTCTGAATATTCTCAAATTAAAGTAATTTTCTTTATTTACAGATCAAATCTGTGTAATTCTGCTCGTTCATCATAAATTCAATTCTTATTTATTTGTATAGCGCTTTTCACATATCGTTTCAAAGCGTCTTTACGGAAAATGTTTACATTACAATTTAGAGTAATCTGTTATCAGAGGTGACTGTTAAAGTAATGTCGGAAATGTACAGTTCTAAGATAATACAAAAAATTCAGTTAGCTAACATCATGTATTCATTTAGGTATAAAAAATGATCTCATTACAGCGATAATTACACGCCCTGATCATAATGATTACAATATATAGAAAACTTGGCAGTGGTGCATGTTGATTCAGAGTTGGTGTCATCTCTTCACAGGTGTTGGGCATCTGAAGTCTTTGTGAGAGGCTAACTGGAGCTGACATACTCTCTAGTTACCTCTGGATGGGCATCCCGAGATAAAACAGAGAAGCAACTGGAAAATACCATTTCAAACAAAAGGTAATCATGTGCATTTGATCTGATATAACTGGAGTACATGGTTATGAGATTGATTATGTTACCCTCTGATGGTCTTAAAAAAAAAATCACACTTGTGGTCTTCGGGGTCTATTGGACCCCAGACAATAAAATTTAATTTTGTAACAGAACAATATTTTTTTTTCTAACAAATATAATTTTTCTCTGTTTATTAATGTTTTTACTCAACATTTGTGCAGTTTATGGAGGATTTATGATTTATTTTTAATTTCTATAAATAAATAAATAAACATTTATTTAAATAGGATTTTTACAAAAAAACAGCATTTTACGTTAAATTAAATTTATTAAAAAAACAGATTTCAAAATTTCATTCCTGGGGATACCATGGATAATTTTACAAGGTTTAATGTAAGATTTTTGCCCTTTTTTTTTTTGAAAATACAGGTTAAAATTTGTAATAAATCACTTTAACCACTAGATGGCTATAGAGCTCCATAAGGCCTATATGCTATTTGAATTACTGAAAGATTCTAAAGTTGGATTCAGTTGGATTCATATATAAAAATTTTAAAACACAATTATAACAAAAATAAAATACTTTTTGTCAAAGTTTAGCATTTTTTTTGTACTGAAAAAAACAACAGTTTTTCAATAATGTTACAGTATGATTATAATCAAACCTGGACAACATGTTACAAAAATAAATGTTGGAGTCTTAAGATTGTATCATTTATTTCAACTGAACTACAATAACAAATTAGCAAATAAAGCAGTAAAAAAAAAAAAAAGATTTGCGTTATGTTCTGCGTTGTTTCTGATTTTGATGATGAATTTTGTCTATTTTGAGTCCAATGATAAATAAATATGTATTTATTTATTTATAGATATTTAAAATATATAATAAATCCTCCAAAAACTGCAGAAATGTTGAGTAAAAACATTAATAAATAAAGTAAATTTATATTTGTAAAAAAAAAAAAAAATTGTTCTGTTACAAAATTAAATTGCATTTTTTGGGGTCCAATGGACCCCGAAGACCACGAGTGTGACTATTTTTGTCACGCCTACATAAAAACAGATAACGTTCCATTTTAAATTTTTTTTTTTTTAGATCTAGGAAGTGTTGAGAGCCGTAGGAAGTTTCATACCATTTGGAAAAAGAGAACATTTTTATTAATTCAAGCAAAAGTCATTTGTGGTCCAATGGACCCCACCGTACATCAGAGGATGCGTCTTTAATCTAGATTTAAACTGGGAGAGTGAGTCTTACCCCCAAACATTATCAGGAAGGCTGTTCCAGAGTTTAGGAGCCAAATGTGAAAATACTCTGCCTTCTTTAGTGAACTTAGATATTCTAGGTACTACCACAAGTTTTTGTGATCTTAAAGAGCAAGATGGTCAGTTAAATACACTGAAGATAAACCCTTTAGGGCTTTATAGGTTAGTAGCAATACTTTCTAATCAATACGGAACTTAATAGGTAAACAACATAGAGATGATAAAATTGGTTATGATCATAGAGAATTAGAGAAGTAGAACATTTGTTGCTCTGTTTGAGAATGATGCTTTTTAGATGGCTAGGTTAAGCACAGTGCATCCTCCTGACAAATGTGCTTTTAACAGCTTAAATGTTTAAGAGGGAGAAAAAGATTGTTTCGTCAGATACTCAAGGCTGTGGTATCGGAGATGAAAAATTAGTATCGAGCCACCCCTAATAAAGACGAGTTAATAATATTGAGAAGAGGCTCTTCTGCTACAGGTAACAACTCTTTCAGTAGTTTAGTGGGTTTTGGATCTAATAAACATGATGTTGGTTTAGATGCAATAAGTTTATTTAGCTCTTCCTGTCCTATAGTTGTAAAGGATTGCAATTGTTCGTGAGGTGCGATAATTGAGGCTGAATCAGAAAACGCTGTCAAAGGTTGTTCATTTACAATTTTATTTCTGATGCTTTCGATTTTCTCAGTGAAGAAATTCATAAAGTCATTACAACTAAACTGTGATGGAATATTCAGTTAAGGTGATGTCAGTTTATTTAAGAACCCCAGTGTTAAATTAACACTCCTCAGAGTTTATTTGAGTCCACACTCAAGAGTGGATCCCGGCACCCACTGCATAACGCCGGGTTCACACCGGACGCTGAAGCGGCGCGGAACGGAGGCCGCTTCCTTTCGGCGCCCGTGTTAACCTATGGTGTCGTTCACACCAGACGCAGCCGGGACACGCGCCGTGAAGCGCCAGTTTCGGCGTCTGGTCTATTTTTTTCGCGAGCCGCGAGTGATCCGCGTCAATTCCGGAAGGAAGTTACACCAAGAAACACTCCACCATCCGGTCAATTGTCAAAATATAAGCAACTTTCAAATTAAAATACCCTATAATCAAAAGATAAAGGGCAAGGGCTCTCCTCCTGTCTACTCGCACTGGGAAACAGGAAGAGGAAAATAGATTTAATAAATTTGAGGAGAGGATGTATATTTCAATGGTATATACACTACTATAACTGTCTACCATATTCTCTCTCTGGCTGCGTGTGTGTCTCGACAACGGATTAATAAAAGAAGTGTACAAACTTCTTGGTTACAGAAACATGGTGTATTTATATTATGAGGTTATTTACTTACCCATGATGTAAAAAAATAGCTCTGAATAAACAACAACTGAGCAGAAGCGCTTGTCGACCTCCGCAAAGAATACGCGTCTGGTGTGAACAGGCAGGCGCCGAACCGCGCGTGATTTTCCGTTCCGCGTCGCTTCAGCGTACGGTTCTGAACCCGGCGTAAAATGTAACAAGTCAGTAAGGTTACAGAAATCGCTGGAAAGTGACTTTGTGGGGCAACAAATATGAATGTTAAAATCAGCCAGTAACAAAATCTTTTCAAACTTTGTTACTATACCCCCAGAAAGTCTGCAAACTCATTTAAAAACACACCGTTTGACTACGGAGGTCTATAGATTATCACAAACAGAACAGGATCAGCAGCCATTTCCATTTGAAACATTTGAAGCTCAAAACTATCACATGCGTCAGATGGAATGATTCGATCATGGAAGTTGTCTTTGAAAACCGCCGTTAGGTTCTCGCGACCAGACATCCGAGGGGTGCTAATACAAGTACAATTTGGAAGGACACGGTCAGTAAATGGACTTAGATCGCCATCTTTTGTCCAAGTTTCAGTCATGAAGAGAAAGTCCAGATTATGTGAAGTCATGTAAAATAAAGGTCCAAAGTAGTTTTCAGTTTAATTGCAAGACCGCTCCACTTGCCACGGCGCCTATGGTGTTTCCTCAATGTAAGAAGAGGCCGTCGACGCAGGTAGTCAGGAATATCCGTCAGGAACGGTGGAGGATATGAATAAGAGACATCTGAGACAGTGTAGTTGAAGTCCAAAACTGCTTTTCTAATCTCTATCAGAGATTACCGGTCGTATATAAGTGTCTGAGTGATAAAAAGCTAAAATTGTATTTAAAAAACAACCACAGCACCAGGAACAACAGACGGCATGCAAAACACAACGTGCCGTCATGTGATCCTCTCGATTATTTGTTTGTTTCTTTAAAATCCACGAGAGATTGGCCAGCAGGGTAAAACCAAAAGACATGCAAACAGGGTCAAAACCAAATAACATGAAACCAAAGGCATTCAAAGAAATGCAGTATGACACTAGGCAAGACTTATTTGCTTGTCTGGCAGTTACAACTCAGTTACAGCAGCCCAAACAAAATCTAATATAAAGTCAAGAGGGTCAAGAGCCCAACTAAAGCAAACACTGATCATCATAATGGTGACAAATAGTGACTCTTTCCGTCAGTTATTCTACTTGTTGACAGCAGGTGTTCATCACTAATGCGCAATCATCACTCAATTAATCACTTAATCATCTCATTAACACAATTCTAAAGACCTCTAAATTAGTTTGTTTCCATTTGCACTCTAGGTTTCTCTCTTGATCATCAAAAATAATAAAATAATTTTGAGTTTGATCAGTCCGTTATAAATGTCTCTTGTAATAATGACGATTTTTGTCTTCAGATGTTGACCATTACATCGCAGATGGATGTGATCTGCTGTAAATCAGTAGGAACGGATCTGTCCATGGTGGATATTGAGGATTTCATCACTGAAATCTGTCAGCTGAAGAAAGAGGTGGCGTCACTGGAGGCAAAGCTGAGAGAAAGAGGAGACAAACCCAACAGAGAGGTTTGTATATGATTCATTTGAATCACCTGTCAGTTTGTTCAAAGAAATGAGGCCTCTTTTAACCAATTAAGATTCCAAGTAAAAGTCATGAGCACAATGTCAGAGTCAGGTAATATGTGTTGTGTTTTGTACTGTCAGAATTCAATCTGGAGCATCAGAGATCAGAGATCCAGAGACACACAGGACTCAGAGCTCAGCCTCACTTTACTGTGTTATACTGACGCTCAGGATCATGGATCCGCTGGTCAAACCTCTGACTGTAACGCTGGAGAACAGCAGATGAAGATGTGCTCGGTCAAACTGGAGGACTGCAGGAACCTGATAGAGAGACGAGGAGAAGAAACCACAGCAGAGGAACAACAACAGAGCCATGAGGAGGAGGAAGATGAGATTGACTATGATGAGGATGATGGGATTAAGGGTGAGGATGATGGGACAGAAGCTCAGGATTCAGTCTGGAGATCCAGAGAGACACAGGACTCAGAGGTCAACCTCACTTTACTGTGTTATACTGACACTCAGAATCATAGATCCGCTGATCAAACCTCTGACTGTAACGCTGGAGAACAGCAGATGAAGATGTGCTCCGTCAAACTGGAGGATTGCAGGAACCTGATAGAGAGACGAGGAGAAGAAACCACAGCAGAGGAACAACAACATAGCCTTAAGCAGGAGGATGATGACTATAATGAGGTTGATGAAGATCAAAATAATGATGATGAGTTTATTCCTGCAGGTGTGTTTCTTTCATGATATTTTGTTGTTTTTCATGACACGTGAATGTAGGGTTGGGAATTGATAAGATTTTATCAATATTAATGCCACTGATGATTCTGCGTATCGATCCGATTCTTTAACGATTCTCTTATCGATTCCTAATAGCACTGTATAGAAAAAAGTAGTCATAGCCTATGCTTTTTCGGCAAAAAAACAAGTGGTTTTATTTGTTTTAAAGCTTACACTTGAGTAAGCAAACAGAATAATAAATAAGACTTAAATAAAATAAATAAAAAACTTTTGTAAACAAAAGCATACAGGTCAAAAACTCTTCCTCCTAATATTGAATTAAACCTATTCTCTATAAAAACAGGGATGAAATAGTTATACATAATACAGTGTTTTCGCAGAATATGCCTGTTATTTGTAAGACGCCAGTGATTTTTAACATTAACATTTTTACATTAACCTGTTCAATGGAGGTTACGGTGCTGCTAGCTTGGGCAGTTGTACGCAGCGGATCAAAAACACGGCATTCCTGCTATTTAGTACCATGGGTAGATATGTTTAAGCATGTTGCTTGTATTTGCACCCTTACTCAAAATTACAGCCTTGCAGTTATTGCAAACGGCATCATTTTCGTCTCATTTAGTAAAATAAAGCCAAGCTTTAGATCGTCTCTTCCTCTCCATGATTCCTAGCCTGGTAATACCAAACTCTGCTACTTCGCTTTGCTTCATAGACAGAGTCTGGAATGGCATCATTGAAAAGAGTTTTCTTTATCGCGGGGGGGCGTTTGTCTGAAGTATAAAATCATTGGTTACCCGTAAGCCAATCACATAACGTTTGGTTATGACGTGTGTTATTCGCCAGCTCAGCTGCATCGAACTTCCACTGTAAACACATGTATGATGCGAAAACGAAACCATCGAGCGAAATACCGGAGTGAACATGGCTGACCGAGTTTTGCTGCCTCCTTAACCTGATCCTCCATGAGTGCAACCAAGGGGGACATAATCACAACTATTGCCTTGCCGGCCTTTGGCCTCTCCAGTTTCCCGCTGACGATCGGTAATATTTGATAAATTAAACTTTTACCAAAACCTGTCGGGAGTAGGGCCACAACATCACCTCCATTCAAAATGTTTACCAAACACTCTTCTTGCTCGGCCTTCAGTTTGGAAATGCCAGGAATATTCTCCACAACAGAGCGAATTGCGTCCTGTGTCTCCATATCCGCGGTCATTTTCGATTTCCCCAATCTTAAACTCGGCGCTTAGCGTTTACGTCACGGCTCTCAGCCCGCCCTCTGTTCGTTGATTGGCCGGCTGTTTTCAGCCCAGAGGAAAACTGAGGGACATGTCGATGTCTCAGACTAAGTACAGAAGCGAAATGAAATTGAGCGGAAGTACGAAGTCTGACGTAGTCAGGCTACATGATTCCCTCCTTTGCTCAAATCGTTTTGACGCCATGACGCACAGATGCGTAGGACGCCGTGCTATGGTGCCCGATAAAGGACAAAAGGGACAGTTGTGAGTTCACGGTCTGTATGGCTGGGACTTGGAGCAGGAGCATCGATAAGAGGACTCGTTAACGTCGAGGGCATACAATATCGATGGTTCATAAAACTTAGAACCGGTTCTCGAGTGAAACCGGTTTTCAATTCCCATCCCTAATTGAATGTGATTCATTCAATATTCAGCAGAGACTCTGTAGGTTCAAAATTGGCTGTTGGTCTCTGGTGATCCTGATCAGGATTTGACAGCAGATCATATGAGGAATTTGGGAACATAATGGCAAATTCTAGTAAGGCAAGTGGTGCATTTACAAATCCACTTCAGGCGAGAGTTTATGTGATTAACTTAAAGCCTTTGCGAATTGATAACTGCATAACCATATTGCAGTTTTGATTTAATGAATCGATAATCACTAGAAGTTTGGCTAATAGACTAATATATCAGAATTTATGTATGATGCGTGAATGGTACATTAACACTGAGTACGTTTTAAATTTAAAATTTTTATTACCATTTCATTTCTTTCAGATGAGAATGGCTGTTCATCTACTGATGGAGATGAAGAAACGGCCTCGTTATCAAAAGATCAACTGATGGCCAAGGGTTTTTCTTGCATCACCTGTGGGAAAACCATGAGCTCACAGGGACATTTAGCGAGACATGAGAGAACACACACAGAACAGAAAGACTTCACCTGCAAGAGATGCAACATCAGCTTTACAACCATAGAAGAGAAGAGACGTCATTTAAAAGAGCACAGAGTGAAGAAGGAGTTTCGCTGCGAACAGTGCGGGAAGGATTTTTTCATTTATAAGTGTCTAAAAGCTCACATGAAGATTCACACGGGTGAAAAGCGTTTTCACTGCAGTGAGTGCAAAAAGTATTTCATCACCAAAGGGAATCTTGATGCACGCATGCGAATCCACACGGGTGAAAAGCCGTACAAGTGTCCTCACTGCGAGAAGAGTTACAACCATGGATCCCATCTGACGATCCATTTGCGCGTTCACACCAATGAGAGGCCGTACCAGTGCAGTGAATGTGGGAAAACCTTTAAAGCCGGAAGTTGTCTATGGTCACACCAAAAAATACACTCTGAGGAAAAACCGTATCAGTGTTCACACTGTGATAATCGATTCCGTCACAAATCTTCTTTAATTTCTCATGAGAGGATTCACAGTGATGAGAGGCCCTACAAGTGCAATGAATGCGGGAGAACCTTTAAAGATTTACGCTCCCTAAGGCCACACCGAAAATTACACTCTGAAAAACTGTATCAGTGTTCAAACTGTGATAAACGTTTCCATAGTAAATTCTCCCTGATATGCCATGAGAGGATTCACACTGGAGAGAAACCGTACCTGTGCTCCTACTGCGGGAAGAGCTTTTTCAATCCAGGTACTCTCAAAAGTCATCAGATGCTCCACACAGGAGAAAGACCGTTTCACTGTAGTGATTGTGGGAAGAGTTTCAAACATAACAGTAACTTAGTGTTGCACCAGAGGATTCATACAGGAGAAAGACCATTCAAATGCTCATATTGTGGTAAGACATTTGTTGGATCACATGTCCTGAAGGTCCATGAGCGAGTTCATACAGGAGAGAAGCCTTACCGCTGCTCCATCTGTGACAAGAGATTTGCTTATTTAGGTAGTTTTCAGACCCACCAGAAGAAACACGCTAAAGAACAAACTGCTCCTGAATCATCCTAATGTCTTTTCATCAGTAAATCTGGATAAGACTCAATTCAGCTCATCCTGAAACTGTACATTGAGCTCTTTCTGCCAGTAGGAGGCAGTGTCACATTAAGATTTCATGTGGATTAGAAGTACATATGGATAGAATTAATGCTGTGACTGCAGTGTCTGGCAGAGTAGGACTATGTTTGTGTCTGAAATCGCCCCAATACCCTTATATAGGGCACTATTTGAAGGTACATCCATTTTGTAGTGGTGTCAGAAACTATAGTGGACATTATTAAGTGCACTCATTCAATTCCACAATGCACCACAATGAGTGTACAACTGATGTACGCTCAACAGCTAAAGATACCCATATTGCACTGTGAGGATCGTGCCGAATAAATTCCTGCATCTATCCAGAAGATGGCGCCCACAGCTCAATCATCCATCCATTTTTCAAAACGCTGGTCAAATTTAGCTACAGCGTAATATCATACAGGTATAGATTCCTTTTTAATTGATTATTAAATTGTTTAAATAAGGTTTATACATAGTTTCCATAACAGAGTTCAAGATAAATCCTTTCATCTCACTACTGGAGCTGCAAGTTTGCTCAGTTTCAAATGATTATTAAACCGCTCAAACTATGCGAAAGCAGGAGCCCTTCCAGTGCACTCAGTGTCCGAATTCACCCACTCGTTTTCATTCACTCCTTCAAGTGAACTATATTAGTGGACTAATGTAGGGAATAGTGAATGGGTTTATGGGGCCGATTTCGAACACAACTAATGTTTTTTTTTTTCTTGAGGTTGACAACTAGTACTATTAAAAATAATATAGTATTGCATGACATTGTTTAACATGATGTATGTGCTTAAGGATGCATGAAAGAGATTAAAGTGAGAGACTGCCAGTTGCACCCACTTTGTTTTTATTGTTGCATGTTCCCTTTTTATTCAGCTCACTTCGCCATTGCGTTGCAAACGCTTAAGGGGAAACCCTTCCTCCAAATACTACTGAAGCCGCATTTAATCATGCCAGTAACACTGGCCAATGGCATTCAAGCGTGCCAAATATGAGAAGGGCTTCCCTCTCTATATAATACGTCGCCTGGACGTAATCCATTCGGAATCTTTTCCTTCAGCCAACCTTCTGAAAGGCCAGAAGCCTATCAAGACCTCTGGACTCTCAGGTTCTGTGTCGCCCTCGTCCAAGGTGAAGAACTTGCCCAAGTCTCTCTCGTCTCAGGATGAGGACCTGTCAAGGTCAGGTGATGAGCTCGCGCCGGCTCAGCATCTATGTGCCTCTCACCTCCTGTTGTAGTTCCAATGCGCTTCATGACCGCTGATGTCTGCCCCTCCCCAACGTGAAGGATATGGTGTCCTTCTGAGCTATGTAAGGCGCTAAGTATGATGCCATTTCGGTGGCAGTGTCTCCAAACGACGAGTGGTTCAACAGCCTGCTGGATTATATTGCTCCCACAGCAGCAACGGGAGGGGACCTCCATCATAGTGATGTCAAGCTCCTATGTGTCCTGTCCAAGGCAGTTGATGAGCTCGGTTTAGAGTGCCTCCTGCTGAGCCGACCAGAAGCCGTCTGGATGATTGGTTCCTCCAGTCGGACCGCAGCTGAAAATATACCCCTTGGAGACCCGGTCCCTATTTTCCAGAGATGCACAACGAAATATCAAAGTCCTAGAAAACGCCGCTCACGAGTCAAATGCACAATCCGGGATCCTCCCTCCTGTCTTCTGTGTAAGGCGCTGACTGAGTGGGTTCTGGTTCCTGAAGAACCAATGGGGTTCATTCTCGTGTTACGCAGCACGTTTGAGTTTCCTCAAGAACCAATGAGGTTCATTCTTGTGTTACGGAGCACGTTTGAGCTTCAGCAAGAACCAATGAGGTTCATTCTCACGTTACGCAGCACTTTTGAGTTTCCATAAGAACCAATCAGTTGCACCATTTTTTCATTCATGAATGGTTTTTATTTAAACAAGAGCCATGGCTTTCCTTTCACACATTATTAATTATCCATTTCATCACTGTTCTTCCAGAGCATTTATGTCACCATGTAAGACATCTACTGGGTAGAAATGAAATTGAGGTGTAAAAATGTGTGAGGGTTTTATTGTGGCAAGTACTTTTACTGTAATGTGCAGATCAGTGTGCGATTATAGAATAAAAGTGTATGTTTATAGGATAATTGGCATATTGACCTCATGTGAACAAAACTCTGCCACGGCTTCTTTTAGCAATTATTAAATATTTACTTTAAAAAAAAAACATGGCAGTACCACATCAGAAATTTGATATTCCCCCTTGTTTCCCTCAGATTGTATAAATCTGAACTGATTCAGACACTGAAATCCAATAATACACGACACGTACAGTAACGTTACAATCAGAAATCAAGTATAGTTGTAGACGGAGCATTTCAAATCAACTTTAAAAAATAACAGATACAAAAGATACAAAATAATATCCATTGCGGAAAATGTAAAATAAAACATTTGTTTCTGTCAAATACCATAATTTCACATACAATAGATAACTTAAAAAACATTTGTGTAGCTGAAGCAAGAGTTTTAAAACTTTGGCATTAGCTTGATCTTCTTACAAAATCACTTTGTTCTTAAAATGAGGACACTAAAGCCCTAAGTATACATTAGTTTTGACACAAACGCATAGCCTTTCAAATTATACCACACTTAATGGCGTGCGCGAACACTGGCGGTCGATGCATGCGTTGTCTTCTTCCTGTCTCTGTAATTGTTATATAACCCATTAAAAAGTCTTTAAACTATGGAGTTGGGTGAATCTCTAAACCCCCTCACAGAGAAGCATGTCAATGCTAGCATCTGTTGTTGTTGTCTCTCTTCTGTTTCTTTTTCAAATGTGAAACAACGGCCCGATCCAGTGCAATTAGCGCAAAAAATTCAAGGCGCATGCATGCTTATGCTAAAATCTCTATGGTCTTCATGAAAGTAGTTTCAGGACTAGTATTACTTGGATTTTTAAGAGGAGAAGTCTTTGTGAAATTAATTAAGACCTGCTCTGTGCAATGCAACATCGGCTCTGTTAAATTAGCTTTATTAATCTGAAGTACCTCACCTGTTTCCCACATAAATAGAGGTCAAATTTCCCAACAGCTTAAGGACGTAAAGTGGCGTGTAAATGCAGATCACATAAACCTGCATCTGTGATTAATAATAGATTAAGGATTCAGATTAAGGCGTATTCTTAAGGCAAACTGGAGACTAGGTCTTCAAATATCATATTCACAACTGTTCTTATATAAGCAAATGAAAGCTGCCTTTTGCATGTAAAGTAGGACGTTTTCCACTAAAGGCACGACAAAGAACAGCTAAAGTGTCTCCAAAGTCCATTAGAGGAAGAAAACGGACCTACACATTTTATTAATTTAGCTGTTATGTTTCAAATCTGCCTCCAGTGTGACGAGCCCACACCTGAAATATTCTTGCTTAACAGACAGAAAGAAAGCAGTTTAAGATCTTCTCAGGGGAAAGCTGTCCCATGTGCTCTGTGAGAAGTTGCGTTTCCATGTGTCTTTAAAGGTCAAACATCACTAGAGATCCTCCAGGACGTGACGGGCGCTCTATATCTTCGACTCTGCTGTGCTCTGATCGCTCCGTAGAGGTCGCTGTAAAGGTCAGAGGACACATTTAGAAGCTGAACCACAATCTAGTGATGCACTTAAATTACATTACACAACATATATTGATAAATATTTGTCAAAATGGTATTTTTTTCAACCTGACTAACAAGTGCATGCACATTGAATTGCATTCCTGAGGTAAATGTAACGTTACGTGACTGTTCACAAGCTGTTTTATTGACATCTTTCCACGGTTGAAACACTGATTAAGTGATTACATGAGACATGATTGATTTCAGTAAGCAATGTTCAATGATGATGCAAATTTACCTGACTGTTGCTGGATTGATTGGTGCTGAAATCTGAATATTTCTTCTCCTTGTCTGAGCAGATCCTGCTAATCAGCTTGCAATACTCCTCTCTGACCTGAAGGGGGCAACACAGAACACGTTTAAAACACTGCAAGAACCAATGAGGTTCATTCTCCAGATTACAGTCAAATGCTTTAAGCAGGGGATGGGACAGTTGATGGGATCTTTCTAATTTAGTTTGAATCCAGACCATACTGCGTTTCCGTTTTTGGTTCATGTGCATTTGTGTGTGTGTGTGTGTGTGTGTGTGTACCTGTTTGGACAGCAGGCAGTGCATGATGAAGATGAGCGCCCCCTGAAGGCTGTTTAGGATGGTGAAGAGGTACAACACAACTTGAGTTCCTTCCTCCTGGAAGAGGAAGCAGCCGAAAACCCACATACCTCCAAGAACACACAACTGAGCCACTGCGGTCACTGTGAAACCCCTGAAAGTCACCAGGAATTGATGAGAACTTGACAGAATCTATTTAGATTATTCACCCAAAAGTGAAAGTTATGTCATCGTTTACCTACCCTCATGTCGTTCCAAACCCATGAGACTTTCAAACTCTCATCTCTTTATGAACGTTTTGAGTTTGGGTGAACAGACGTCCAATGAAAGAGGAGGAATCTCTCAGATTTCATTAAAATATCTTTGTTTTGTGTTCCGAAGATGAACCAAAGTACTGGTTTTGGAATGACATGAGGGCGAGTAATTGATGACATTTTGTGTGAACGACCCCTTTAAGAAATAAACACACACACCTGATGTTGCGGAGTTTGGAGAGGTCCGGGTTGAGGCTGGAGAACTTTTCGGCCAGTTTCCACACAGTGATGATGAAAAATAAGCTGTTGAGGACGACGATGATGCAGACGGGTGCGAAGAAGCTCCACATAAATTCAAGAGAGAGCCAACAGCTGGAGGACAAACACACAACATAACCATTAAAACAGCAGGAAAGCAATCGCTCATATGAATGCTATAAAAGCACAAACAGCGCTCACTGTCGATCGGTGCCGTATCCCCGCGAATAAGAGATGGCAGAGATAATGACGATGACGAGAGGGACTCCGTATCCCACCGCATACAAGTAGAGATGTTTTAATGTGGTGTGAAACACCAGCACAACCATCCGGTAGAGCTGAACCCCCTCCAGCAGCATCCAGCAGAACGCAGACAAGAAGAAGAAATGAAGCAGCCCGGCCACAATCGCACACCCTACCTGAGAGAGAACGAAAAACACAATATGTTTTTGTAATTGCTTGTTATTCTCTACCTTTTAGACTTCAAAGCAGCGGAAGTCGAATGAGTCGCAGCACAGATCAGCAGCAGGAGTCAGATTTCATTTATCATGTGATGAGAGTGAGGCGGGTTGACTGACAAGACCATGGCGGAAGATTTGGTTATAAAGAAAAATGTAAAAGTGCCATGAAAAAGTGTTCACTTTACTTTCATTTAGTTTTTCCAACTAAATTTTGTAAGTTCAAGTAACTAAATTTGTCAATTTGAAAATATGTACTGTTCTAAGTAATTACAACTTAACTTAATCTGTGCAAAAAGATAACACAAAGTTAGAGTGAGCAAAACAATATTTACAGTGTACCTTTAAAGGTGCCATATGTCAAAAAATCAATTCATACTCCACATATTCCATACCAGATGGGGGCAGTATACCTCCAGAAAGTTGGCCTACTCTAGTCTGTTTTTTAGTTTCAGGTTGTTAATCTTCTAAAACCGTCAAATAGTCCGCTTTGTCCCGCCAAAGCCTATTTTGATCGGTGAGGGATGTAGAATAGAATGACTGCTGCCGCTGCGCTTGACAGGGCGCGTTACGAGGAGAGAGAGAGAGCTCGGCCACGCGCGCGCGCACTCTCACGTCTACAAACAACACGAGCGCGGTCCTGCTCTCTCTCCCTCGCGCATATTAATCAAATCAATTGACACTATAGTAAGACCGCAGTTTCACGTGGAGCATTTGGAGATTTTTAGAGATTAAAGAGATACAAGCCGTGCGAGTTATTCGTGTGTTGCAGTTTGGCTGGTGGTTATGTATGTTGCCCGCATACCGTCTCCCATGGCCGAAACTGGTATTAGACACCGGCCGGGCCGGGGCTAGTAATTTAGCATGCTAATTCAGGTTTATATCTCGGCAGCACTATAACTTGTCATTTTTTTAATGACATCATTGCACTTATTTCTTCTCATTCTTCTGATACGTGTAGCTCATTTTTTGGATATTTTTACCTCAATTTTTACATATGGCACCTTTAAGACTTCAAAGCTCCCATATACAGTAGATACAAGACACACACCTGATTGTGAGTGCTGGAGATCCCGCAGAGGAAGACGAGGTCTGCGATGAAGAGGCACACGCTCAGATGAAGATGAATGCTGTTTCGGGTACCTTGGATGGAGCGACAGAACCGGAACGTCAGGATACAGAGAAATAAACAGAGCAGAGACAGAACTAAACCCACTCGTGTGATCAACACCAGCTCAAATGACTCCTGAGGGAGAGGAAGAAGAAAAAAAATCATTATCATTTCATCTAAAATCTAAATAAAATGTGTGAAATCTCAGTTTTTTCTGGGTCACAGATGTACCTGAATGGGATAAAGGGCCATCAGTACAGCGAAACTACTGAGATGAGAGCAGGAACACGCTGTATGAGTGCTGTTAGACCACGCCTCCTCACAGCCCCGCCCAGACCACGCCCCTTCAGCCTCATTCCAATACACACATGAATAAGCCATGCCCTCAGACTCCGCCCTCTCCTGAAGAAGTGAGAAGAAGAGAATGATTGACAGTTCAGAAAAAGTAAAAAATACATGAACGTCTGATTATCCGCACGAGCAGCTGATCTTTATCACTAGCTTAAACCAAAAATTATTTGGTAAAAACAGCTTCACCACAAAGACCATGCTTATCAATTGCAAGTCTATTTAAACCTATTACATTTTTTAAACTACTGTTTTTAGAAACTTTGGTTTTAGAAAATTTAGTGCAGTTCTGTATTAAAGAAAACTCTCTTGTGTGTTTTTGTGTTCATTTACAAGAGTGACAAGACATCTAAACATTTAGTGTGGTTGTCAACTCTTTTCATTCTTTCAGAAAGGCATCCAGTCCTTACATACCATGCTGGCAAATGTTTGCACAAGCAACCATTTAGATCACTCCAGCAATGATAAAAAAGCCATATCTCAGCACCAAATCAGAACATATTAGTAATATAGGATTGCGCTTTATTGGCTTGCCTAGCAATGCCCTAGCAACCACATAGGGACACCTTAGCAACCACATAGCAATGCCCTAGTAACATCAGCGTAACAGTGAAAACTAAAACATCATGCTTTCTAATGATATCTCCCAAGGGTAGCATGTACAGAGTGAAAAGCAACAGTCCTAGTACTGAGCCTTGTGGTACGCCATACTGAACTTGTGATCGATATGACATCTCTTCATTTACTGCTACAAACGGATAACGGTCAGATAAGTATGATATGAAACATGCCAATGCAATTACACTAATGTCAATTTTCAAGTCCATTCAAAAGAATGTTTTGGTCGATAGTATCAAATGCAGCACTAAGATCCAGTAACACTAATTACACTCTTGCAACTTGCAATAACCACATAGCAATGGCCTTGTAATCACACAGGACAGCCTAAATTAAAACCATTTAGTTTGTGCGTGTGTGTGTGTCTCCAGTGAGATCTCTGTGTTTGTGAGTGAGCAGATATGTCGGCATCTTCACCTGCTCGTGTGTAAAGATGAGCGTCACCGGCTCAGACAGCTGTTTGGTTTCTGGATTACTGACGACGGCCGTCACCACCTTCGAGTTGAGCTGATAAGTGATGTTTCTCTCTCTATCGTCTGATATCTCTCTTCTCATCGTGTGAAACTGATCGCTGGATGACTCCATATCTTTATAACTAACCAACGCCACAAACGCAAAACCTAAAGAAAAACAACATTTACATCTGGTCTTGAATGCACTAATGCTTTCATAAGTACATATATGTGCATGTGTGTATTTGTACCTGGATATGATTTCCCTACAACTGTTTCCCAGCTGGTATCGAAGAGGGCGGAGTCTGTGCTCAGAGAGACACGCCCAGTGGGCGGAGCCTGACCCCGCCTGACTGCAACCTCAGCGACTGAATCACATGATCATGCAGAACAACTGCTTTCAGTACCGTTACAATCTTACTTGTTGTAAAGCATGTTTTGTGTTTATAATAAAAGTGCCTATCTCTTTCATTTTATGCATGTCTGAAACAGTATTTCTATTCAGTAACAATGAGATTATGTTTGTGTCTCACAGGTGTTGTGCGTCTCCATCCTGGTCACAGGCTCTTTAAGCTGAGGTCCAATCAGACGCATGCTGTTCTCCACCGCGTCCAGAAACTGACTCAGCATCTCACCGTCAGCGATGTTTCCATCCGACAGCAGATCATCAGTGGAGGTGAACAGGATCTGGAGTCAAACACAATGAGACAGAGGAATATTCCAACTCAAACAGCTCCATCATCACGTTAACACGATTTCAACACAAGAAATGCAGAAGAAACAAGAGGAAGGTGCAGTTTCACCTCCAGTAACTGCTCTCCGGTTTGACGGCCTACACCTGTATCACTCAGAGACTCACAGCTGTCCCTCAACAGCGTCAGTAAATCCTTCAACTAGAACAACACACACAGTTTATACGCCATCTGAGAAAATAATACTGAAAATTGTCACAAAGGGACAGAAATTGTACCTTTTCCTGCATATCAGACTCAATTTTAAACTCGTCACAGTTCATCTCTGTGCACATAAACACAACACAATTAATCACTTAAACTAGCACATATTTTTTGAAAAGTGCTCATGCTACTTGATCACTCACCGGTGCATTTTGACTGGTTGTTGCCGTAGTTACTGTAACCCGGGTGACATTCGCAGATGAAGCTGCCTGGATGATTTTTGCAATCTGCGTTTGTGCCGCAAACATCTGGATCTTTACACTCATCAATGTCTGTGTGTGTGTGTGAGAGAGAGAGAGAGAGAGAGAGAGAGAAGACTGTCAGTCACATGAATGCAGATTCCTTTGATAACATCTTTTTATTTAATTATATTGCACTCATTTTGATGTTAAGACAGCAGACACACACGGCATGTTATGATTGTTAATGTGATCATCACTCAAACACACTGTCAGTATCACTAGCAACATCAGCACACTGACGCTCACCTGTACAGGTGTTCTCGTGTTTATCAAACCCTGGAGAACAGATGCAAGAGAAACTGCCAGGTGTGTTAATGCAACGACTGTGAACTCCACACACTGAGGACACACACTCATCCACATCTGCAGCGAACACACGGTTTAATTTAGACACAAGCACAAGAGGAACATTCACACATAAAGAAGTGAGATGACTGAGGCTAATGAAAGCTATTTTATCAGTTCGAAACCCCTAAAAAAAATGTATTAATCCTATTCAACTGCTGAATGATTATAAATAGCAACTCATCCTATTTTTGTAGCATATTTATTTTCTTTTTGTATAGGAAACCCAGATAAACCCAATACATTTGTAAAGACGTGCCAAAAAATGGCAAAAGACACTTTATGTCACAATGCAACTCGACATAATCCATTTCCGATGTGACGACCCAGAGGTGATGATGCCAATCTTTCTATGATGCAATTTCCGTCTTATGCAAATGCAATGTTTGTGTAATGTTTTCCTAGAAGATAAACGAACCGTACCAACATGCAAAGTCACAGTAAAATCATGTGGCAATATCGCATACTACAGTTTCACAGCGTACAGTATGCTAGTGTTTTATTCCACACAGAGCCCATCATTAATGTTGTACTGAGCTGGTGGCTATTACTGATTCTGTGAACGTCAACTTTCCTGTGAACCTCCTCATGTTTCAGTGTTTCATTAAATTATATGCTTAAAAACTATAAATATATCACATGGATGGTTATAATCAGGGTCAGAAATTAACCAGGGCTTGAACAAGGTGCAAAAAATCCTCTGTTCTCTTACGAGAGGTTCTCTCGTATTGCGTAACCTGTAGCGTAAGCAACTTACGCAATACTCGTTCCCTCTTCTAGAGAGAACAGAGGTTACGTATGTAACCGAGTACGTTTTTACAGGTCCTTCTCAATAAATTAGCATATTGTGATAAAGTTCATTATTTTCCATAATGTAATGATAAAAATTAAACTTTCATATATTTTAGATTCATTGCACACCAACTGAAATATTTCAGGTCTTTTATTGTTTTAATACTGATGATTTTGGCATACAGCTCATGAAAACCCAAAATTCCTATCTCAAAAAATTAGCATATCATGAAAAGGTTCTCTAAACGAGCTATTAACCTAATCATCTGAATCAACTAATTAACTCTAAACACCTGCAAAAGATTCCTGAGGCTTTTAAAAACTCCCAGCCTGTTTCATTACTCAAAACCGCAATCATGGGTAAGACTGCCGACCTGACTGCTGTCCAGAAGGCCATCATTGACACCCTCAAGCAAGAGGGTAAGACACAGAAAGAAATTTCTGAACAAATAGGCTGTTCCCAGAGTGCTGTATCAAGGCACCTCAGTGGGAAGTCTGTGGGAAGGAAAAAGTGTGGCAAAAAACGCTGCACAACGAAAAGAGGTGACCGGACCCTGAGGAAGATTGTGGAGAAGGACCGATTCCAGACCTTGGGGACCTGCGGAAGCAGTGGACTGAGTCTGGAGTAGAAACATCCAGAGCCACCGTGCACAGGCGTGTGCAGGAAATGGGCTACAGGTGCCGCATTCCCCAGGTCAAGCCACTTTTGAACCAGAAACAGCGGCAGAAGCGCCTGACCTGGGCTACAGAGAAGCAGCACTGGAGTACCCACAGTCAGTGATGGTCTGGGGTGCCATGTCAGCTGCTGGTGTTGGTCCACTGTGTTTTATCAAGGGCAGGGTCAATGCAGCTAGCTATCAGGAGATTTTGGAGCACTTCATGCTTCCATCTGCTGAAAAGCTTTATGGAGATGAAGATTTCATTTTTCAGCACGACCTGGCACCTGCTCACAGTGCCAAAACCACTGGTAAATGGTTTACTGACCATGGTATTACTGTGCTCAATTGGCCTGCCAACTCTCCTGACCTGAACCAGAGAATCTGTGGGATATTGTGAAGAGAAAGTTGAGAGACGCAAGACCCAACACTCTGGATGAGCTTAAGGCCGCTATCGAAGCATCCTGGGCCTCCATAACACCTCAGCAGTGCCACAGGCTGATTGCCTCCATGCCACGCCGCAATTTCTTTCTGTGTCTTACCCTCTTGCTTGAGGGTGTCAATGATGGCCTTCTGGACAGCAGTCAGGTCGGCAGTCTTACCCATGATTGCGGTTTTGAGTAATGAAACAGGCTGGGAGTTTTTAAAAGCCTCAGGAATCTTTTGCAGGTGTTTAGAGTTAATTAGTTGATTCAGATGATTAGGTTAATAGCTCGTTTAGAGACCCTTTTCATGATATGCTAATTTTTTTAGACAGGAATTTTGGGTTTTCATGAGCTGTATGCCAAAATCATCAGTATTAAAACAATAAAAGACCTGAAATATTTCAGTTGGTGTGCAATGAATCTAAAATATATAAAAGTTTAATTTTTATCATTACATTATGGAAAATAATGAACTTTATCACAATATGCTAATTTTTTGAGAAGGACCTGTATCTGTCATCTAATAATTATCAATGTAGGCATATTTAGTTGTGGGTTTTTAAACACCATCTCTGCAAACAAAATATGTTCTAAGAATATTCTCCATTAAGTTGTAAAAACGTAATTTCTGAATGTTTTCTAAAAGATCAAAACGTCCAGCTTTTTAAAAGTTTAAGGGGAACATTCCATTTGATAAAAATGTTACTTTTAAATGTTTTCTGAACATTCCGAAACAAGTAGCAACATTATTGTTTTTTTTTACATTTAACCGTTTTAAAATAATAGTTAAAATAAAATAGTTCAAGTAGTTCAATGAACGATGGATAGTTAATGATTACATAATGAATGTTTTATTAACGTCACTGGAAGAACGTTTGTTCATAACTTTAAAAGAATTTTCTGAGAATGCTCTCTGTAAACCATTTTAACCAACTGCCACTATAAATGTCCCATTAAGGGGAAGAAATAATGAAAGCCAAACATTTGTTCTGGAAGGCACATATTGACCCTTAATAAAAAGGTAATTTCTGACACTCAAGTTCTTTGGTTTGATTAACAGTCAAAGGAAAGCAATACGAGTGAGGCCGCTCACCTTCACATGATGAGTCTCGTCTTGGGTTATGATCAAATCCTTCAGG
The DNA here is from genome assembly GCA_026230005.1 of Gila orcuttii. Lineage (NCBI taxonomy): Eukaryota > Metazoa > Chordata > Actinopteri > Cypriniformes > Leuciscidae > Gila > Gila orcuttii. The sequence continues at coordinate 3,452,463 of JAPDVR010000002.1, read as the reverse complement.
ACACGTGCAGTTATAAGAACCAATGGTGTTCACACACAAAATATCACTTGAGCATGTGTGTGTCTTCTTAAAACACTCATTGATATCTGTTGGAGGAAGCAGTTAGTATTAATTATAAATATATTTTAATCATAGTAGTGATTTTTATTCTATAAACCCCTCTCGTACCCACACACTGTCCGGTTGTTGATGTGAAATTGGGTGGATTTGATTGAAATCCTTCATTACAGGTGCAATAGTAACTTCCATGTGTATTCACACACTGAGCGTTTTCACCACACGAACTCGGCATCTCACACTCATCTTCATCTGTAACAGAGGCAGGAATTTAGAAAAGAAACGTCATTACGAAGTTTAAAAACTTCGGTTACACAAATTCCCTCTTTTGAATGACATACAGAGCATTAACTGTGTATTGTGCACATTATGAGAAAAACATATAGTATTAAAACACACAAGGTGCTCATTACCTGTGCAGGTCTTATTTATTGTTTTGAATCCAATGCCACATTCAAGAGACTCACTGGACAGCAGGAAAAAACCTGATGAAGATAAAGAAAAACAAGATCTGTAGAATTATCTTTGTACATTCATAAATATATCCATAAATACATCTGAAAAACTCTCCTGTAAAGTTAAATTATACTTTTAAATGAAGTTCCAGTCACATCGGGCAGAATTAATTGCTTATGTATTATGAAATCAATTATTGATTATTTTTGAATGGTTCATAAAGTGATCTGGCTCGTAAGAGTCGTTTGAATCGTTCTACACTGGTTGCGCTGTAATTTTTTATTCTTTAAAAGAACCTACTCATAAAAGTCATTTATTTGTGAATCAGAGTCTACGCTACACTAGCCGTGCAGCATTTGTGTGTGTGTTTTTGCATGCAGCCCACAAGAAAAAAACTCAACAGAAAGACCTTTTCTTACCATTGTTCAAGTCATCATTAGTTCAATTCAGACTGCAAACTCCATAAAATCACAGTTTATTTTGCAGTGACCGTAGATTCAAGTTAGCCTGGTCCCACCAGACTCTCGTACATTTCATTTGTACATAGAGTCTGGCACCGCTCCATTGACAAGCGTTAACTTCCTTGTAGGCGGGTACTCTATTGAAGTCTAAAACTATTGGATCTGCCCAGAGTCACTCTGGATCTGCCATAACCAATCGCTAACATCTGGTCGTGACGTATGTCATGCACATACGATGCGCATACAACATCATTGTCACCAACAAAACTAAGCAAAGATTGTTCTTGCTCCGGCTTTAACTTCTTGATATTACTGAACTACAACTCAAAATAACGCACGACATCAACGTCATCGTTCTCAGCCACTCCCTCTGTTCGCTGATTGGCCCGGTTAAAAATTGACCGGAAAAAAACAAAGGCTACAGCGCAATCCCAGACCTAGTACTGAAGGAAAATGAAAATTGAGCGGAAGTACGTAGGAGGGCGGAGCCAGGCTAAATTCAAGTAGGGATGCACCGATATAAAAAATTTGGCAGATACCGATAACCCTTTGTATTTGAAAGCTAGGGATGTTAACCGATGACCGTTTGACCGGTGGTTGACCGTCTCAACGTTAACCGATCAAAGTTGTCGGTAGTCGGTTAAAAAAGAAAAAAGTTCTCTCTAAATTAGGCTATTATAGACAGTGGACTAAACGCTACTACAGTTAGCCATCTCATTCCAAGTTATTTTTGTGTTAAGTAAACAAATCCCTCACACTCAATTCTTCATAACTCGCCTGTTTGTACTTAATAAACCAATTAAAACATTTGGCGCGAGTCACAGCGTTTGGGTTTGCGAAAAGTAAAGGCTACAGGCTAAAACACTCGAGGTTAGAGCGAGGGCAGACGACAGGATGAAGCGTGCAAAGAAACGTAGTGTGTGGGACCATTTCACCAAAAAAAATGACACAGTAAGTTGCAACTTGTGTGATACAGTGCTTACAGTAGTAATACTGTAGAAATACATTACATCTACATTTCAGTGGTAACAGATAAGGTGATGATGATCATCATCTTTCTTTATTATTGTTAGCACTACCTTAAACTAAAGCGGCGTCTCTTCGGAGCTGTCATTTTCTTAAATGAGCCGCGGCAATGTTTCAAATGAGCTTCTAACGCTAGACTAACGCCTTTATTTTCAACGCGATCACCTTGTACACAAACCATTTCAAAACTAAGGAGCCATTTGTCCTCCGATTACATACAAGCGATACAAGCTCCTCGGCGCCGCGTTTGCGGGACTCATGTTTCGCGCTGTTGGGGATTTAAAAAAGTCACGTGAGTGGAAGCGCGGCGCCGGGGCAGTGTGTGTGTGTGTGTGTGTGTGTGTGTGTGTGTGTGTGTGTGTGTGTGTGTGTGTGTGTGTGTGTGTGTGTGTGTGTGTGTGTGTGTGTGAGCGGGAGGCAGAGAGAGATGAGACAGAGTTGCGAAATTGCAGGCGCGGCTCGAAATGGCTGTTATTTCAAATAGCGTGGCATATTTTAAACTAATCGGTTAACCGGTTTCAACCGGCTAATGAGGCTCGGTGGTCGGTCAAGAAAATTTTTAGTTTTCGCCATCCCTATTGAAAGCCAATAACCAATATATTGGCTGATAGGCTAAATGTAAATCCAATTTTTTTATGATTTTTGAGAGCCTGATTAAAAAAAAAAAGTCTCACCATTAAAAGCCATGTCCCAAGCACACAATAATAATGTTCTCATCATAATTGTATGTAGCCGATATGACAGACAGACTATGACAGACATTATTTTCCTTTTTGAAGTGATTTCAATCATATTCAAAAACATATTTTTGAAGCGCATCTAAAGAGTCTCAGCTGAAGAAAATAATCATTTATCGTCTTTAATATATCAACCAAATTTTCTTACCGGGCCGATAATGATAACATTAAAAATGAACATATATGGCCAGTATATCATGCATCCCTAGTTTCAAGTGTAACAGGACATGAGTGATGCAGTGAAGTGCTTCCCTTCGACCAACCTTGAGAAAGGGAGAAGAATAGGACGAATGCAACGTTCGCATTGTTGATTGTCAAGAATATTTTTTCTGCTTTATTTTGTGCTCAATACGAGGGTGGTATTCAAAAAGTATTCTAACAAAACTGTGATTGAAATCTGAATATGGGTACACTTGGAAACGACGCAACAAGGGCTGAAAATATAACGATCTTACATAACGCCTGCACATCAGTTTCCCTCACAGTGTCCCTATATAGTGTTCATTTTGTTAATGAAATAAATGATGAAAAATGTTTGTCATTGACCTTTTTTTCCATGACTAAGACAAGATGATGACGAGACGACACCAACGTCATTAAACGATAACTTTGACTATATCAACATTTAATTTCCTTGATGGAAAATGATAAGACTAAAATGTAGTTAAAAATTTTAAACTTTACCAAAATCTCTGTTTTTGATGAATAAAAAGAGGAGACAAAATATTACAGACTGTTTTTAATTAGCTTCTATGAGCTTTCATGCTTGCGATTTGTAGATTAGGTACATGAGAAAATGGTTTCACTGAGTGACCTCAATTACCACTTTTAGTGTGTAAGGTAATTTTTTTTAAAACTGTGACAGGATACATTTTCTGTTTTTTACTAAATATTTGCAACCTATCAACCATGCGCACGCACTTTGTCTACACTGCGGAAGAAGCACTGATGATCTAAAAGCACTGACAAACATGTAAGCCAGAGTTCATCAGCCTCCATTTGAGATATCCTGCTTAAATTAAAGTGTTGTTCATTCAGTCAGTTCTGTCATGAGCCGCTAGTGCTGTTTGTGTGACTAAATCTGTGATCAAACCTTCTCAGCGATGAACTGTAATAAATCCAAACATGGATTAATTTTACCCAAATAAACAGTAATTCTGAGAAACTCAAAAGGAATATAAGATTAAAAAGTCTTTATTTAAACGTGGCTATCCATTAAAAACATATGCCAACATGTTTCGGCCTTCTTCAGGGCAAATTCAAAATGGCAGTCCGTAGACTGCATGCTATATATCTGCATGTGGTCACATGACCTAGAAGCACAGGTGCTCATCTGCACATATCACCTGATAGAGAGCAATTACAAGAAGTTACTTTAGTCACATTTTCCCATCAGGATAGTTTAAAATATCAATATAAATGGATACATATAGCAAGAGATTACTTTATATGACAAGTTACAGAGAAATGTTACATTGTAAAAAAATATTTCATTTCATTTCAATTAATTTTAATTTCATTTCATGCTCTAATAAATATGTGCAATTTCAGATGTTGAATAATTTTACAATTTCTATATTTTACCACTTTTCGCATCAAGATACAATTTGAAATATTAATATAGACAGATACATATAGCAGAACTTTTAAATAAAGGCTTTTTAAACTTATATTCCTTTTGAGTGAGTTTATTTGGGAAACATTTTGGATCTCCAAGCTGAAGAGCACCAAAGGAACACACCTCTCAACACCAAAGTAGCACTCCTAGTAACTCATTTGTGGACATGGATTAATTTTAGTTTTAAAATGAAAAACATTTGGAATTTCACCGTTTTCATTTTTGAGCGAAGTTTGTTGTTTTACTAGTTTCATAATGTAGAGAGTATGTTAATTTATATAATACATAGCATATAATACATTTAAAAATAGCTGACAAAATGAACACGATCTGCATACAAACAGAACATTCTGTACATAGAACACTTTCACACATACAAACAACCCTATCTAAAATAAATGTGTACGTGTACAGGAAACCACAGATGAGCCAAAGATGCGCTGTACAATGTGCTGTGAACGCTGTCGCTGATGCGTCGAGCGGTTCTACGAACTAAAGCAGCAGCTCTTTCCTCAAAACTCTCAGAAAAATCTGTACATCTGCAGGACGAGAGAGCATGCACTTCACACCATTTTCAGTTCTGCTGTTTTTTTTAGCAGAACAGAGCGACAGATGCAACGCATAACTTTCCACCCAGCACTCACACTCAAGTCATGTTTTTTTTTTTTTTTTATTTGTGGTTAATGTTGCTATATGTTAATCTTATGTCAGTCTCAAATCAAATGTCTAAACCTACTAAACAAAACAAAATGAGTTCATGACTCTATAGAGTATTTAGTGGTTTTGTGCCTTCACTTTCATATTTGGGTTTCAGTTTGACTGTTGGTGGTGAAATATTTAATTTACATATGGTGCTGTACCCTTGAGTTGTGTGGTTGCTCTTTTCAGTAGTGATGTACTGTCTCATACTAATAAAAGTAATGATATGTTGTACAAATGTACGGTGTACATTTTAGGACATCCTCAGACCTCAGACATATGAAGACAAGGCATCATGCCTTGTACAATGTCAGGTGTCAGGTCTCGTACAATTAGGCATCAGAAAAACAGCCTGAGAAAAAAAGGCATCAGACATAAAGGCATCGGATGAAACGACATCAGATGAAACAGCCTCAGACATCAGCTGTTGTTGTATCTGATTTGAACCGGGCACATGTGACGTCACATGGGAATGCGAACATCTAAACTCCACCTGAGTCCGTTTCGCCCGATGCCTTATAGCTGATGCCTTATAGCTGATGCCTTATAGCTGATGCCTTTTTGTCCTATGCCGGGCTCGAATTTCGGCGCGGGATTGCGGGTATTGCGCATCATTTTAATTAGGGCTGGGCGGTATATCGAGTTTGTACAATATATCGATATTTTTTATCCCCACGATATGGAATGAGGCAATACCGTTTATATCGATACAGTAGTTTGATACGAGCACATCTGAAAAATAGCGGAGGACGCAGTGTGAGCTCGTGCAGTGAAAGTACATGGTAGCCTACAATTTGTCCTAAACATGACACAAGCTTATATTAAGCGCTTTAAAATAACTGGTAAGATATAGTTAACAAGTTTAAAGCAGCTTGCCCTGTCAGATTCTCTGACAGAGACTGTTGCTGACTGACAGATAAATACTTGCGCTGTTTAATGCGTTTTGAGATGTGGTGCTTTCCTCAGTGCTTAACTTACATGTCACAGGTATATTCTCCATCTGTAAATGTTAGAAAGTCAAACAAATATGTCCATTTCACTGTCAGGAGAGGACGAGCTTCTGAACATGAATCTACGCTAAAATTCAAGCTTCCGTTAATGAGCGCCGCCGCGCGCATGCGCGCCAAACAGACGGAGCACAATAGAATAGTAGCGCAATAATTCTGACTAAAATATACATAGGCTATTGCTAAAATATTTGTTGTTGGAGACAATAAATGTGCCATATGTGGAATTTTAAACCTACAAGTATATTTTTATGAAAGTGACCATTATAATGGGGTAATCAACTGCAGGCTAATATAATTAGTTTGTGCTTTTGTTTTTATTTTCATTTTTAGTTTTGCCTTAAGTCATTTTAAAAACAAAATAATTATATTTGTTTTTAGTTTGTAATGTTACAATGTAATGTGATTTTAACCACCTTTTTGCACATAATATATTGCATAGCCTACATTACATTCACTATATTTGTTTCCGGATCCTTCAATATCAACATTGTTTGGAAATCATTGAGCAGGATGTGAAATAAATTTTTTTTTTAAATAAATACAGATTTTCTTTATCCAAATAGAAAAACGAAAAACGTAGAAAGTACCGAGATATATATCGTATATCGCCATTTAACCAAAAAATACCGAGATATGATTTTTTGGCCATATCGCCCAGGCCTAATTTTAATCATTCCCGCAGGTCTTGCGTTTATAATGCGGGAAATTCCCGCAAACATTCATTCAATCTAGCATGTAGGCCTATGAGTAAATTTAACCTAACAGATTATAAGATAAAATCAGTCATTTTAAAACTTTCTGCGAGACGCAATTTCACAAACAGCGTGAGTGATGCAGCGTTGCCGCCAATGCCGCGTCTTCTCTGTCTCTCAAAATGGGTTGCACAAGGCAAGCCAATCGCGCTGCAGCTGCGGCGGCGATTCTAGACTCTCGCGTTTCAGGAGTCGGGACATTTGATGGAAATGTCACTTGCACAATCGGGCCATTGCATCGTCACTAAGGTTTATAATTTGTACGTCTTTTTAAGTCTTACCTATTTAAACATTCAAGCGATTTTTTCCGGATTCTTTAACGGTCAAAAGCACACAACATTGTCTAAATTCCGGTCTTGGGGAGTATCCTCTCAAACACAATAAGTTATGTCTTAAAGCAGCACTATGCAGTTTTTTTAGCTTAACTGAACAGCTTCGGAGTTATTGGAATGGTTATATGACTCTTTTCGGGTTGAATGGTGGTCGTCTCGCACCGTCTAATTGCAAGGGATCAGGATTAATAGCCTATGTATTCAAATTATACAGGACTAAAAGACTATTCCGTGATATTTTACATTTCATTACTTTTCTCCGTTTCTGTAGTATTTCTGAATAGTAGTGTTAGACCTAAACTTTTCTCTTTATTTCATGTATTTATTTGTGCTACTTTTTTTTCAATTTAATTTAAAGATTGAAATCAAACTTCCTTTTGTTGTGTAAACAAAAAAATGACCTCATTGTAAAAACTCAAATACAACAATGAGTGAGCAAACATTTAGGTAAATCTAATTTTTAAGTTGTCTAAAAAAACTCCCCCCTCAAATTAACAAATCCCCCCCATAAGAATCACCTAAAGGGGGATTTCCCCCTATTTTCCAAAACGAAATTCAAGCCCTGTCTGATGCCTTTTTGTCTGAGGCTGTTTTGTCTGATGCCTAATTGTACGAGACCTGACACCTGACATTGTTTTTCCTGAGACCTGAAGCTTTTCAGTCTGAGACCCGATGCCGTTTTGTCCAATGACTGAAGCTTTTTAGTCTGAGGCATGATGCCTTGTCTTCATATGTCTGAGGTCTGAGGATGTCCTAAAATGTCCACCGTACTACGGGAGTGCCTCAGGGCTCAGTGCTGGGACGACTTCTCTTCTACATCTACATGACTTCACTAGGATCTGTCATTCAGAAACATGGCTTTACCTATCACTGCTAAACTGATGACACACAACTCTACCTTTCATTACAGCTGGATGATCCGACAGTAGATGCTCGTATCTCAGCCTGACAGACCTATCTAGATGGATGAAGGAACACCACCTTAAACTAAACCTTGCGAAGACAAAACTGCATGTTTTCCAGCCAACCCGACACTACACCACAACTTCTCCATTCAGCTGGGTTCATCAACCATAACTCCATCCAGGAAAACCAGGAACCTTGGAGTTGTGATTGATGATCAGTTGAACTTCACAGACCACATTGCTAGAACTGCCCAGTCCTGCAGACTTGCCTTGCACAACATTAGGAGGATCAGGCTCTTCCTATCAGAGCTACACAACTCCCTGTCCAAGCGCTTGTTCTATCCAGACTGGACTATTGCAATGGCAGGCCTTCCAGCATCACTGTCAAACCTCTGCAACTGATCCAGATCCTGCAGCTAGAGTGGTCTTTAAAGAGCCGAAGTGACGCACGTCACTCGTCTCCTCATAAAATTGCACTGGCTGCCAGTTGCACTCGCATCAAATAGAAGGCACTGATGTTTTCCTACAGAACAACCACTGACTCTGAACCACTATACCTAAACTCACTCCTTCAAACTTCAGTCTCCATAAGCTTGTGTTCAACAAGTGAACGGTGTCTTGTGGTGCCATCATCTCAAAGAGGCAGAAAGTTACTTTCACCTGGACTGTTCCCTGCTGAACTCAACTCGAGCTGCTGAGTCTTTAGTAATGTAATCTAATGTAAATGTAATTCAGTTCCATGTGCAGTAGGGCAGGGGAAACATGCGGCATGGGTGGTAGAAGACTAGAAGACTTTGAACTTGTATCTAAACCATCTGTGGTTAAGTGTTTAAGCTGCTTTCACAGTACAGCCTATTTGACAAACCTCATGATTATTCAAGTAATTTCTAGGGACAATTCTAGTCTCAACTCTCGCACCAAACCCTCAAAATTTTTATATTTCGAATAAGACATAATTTAGTATGTTTTTTAAGTGGTTTTCCTGTTTCATGACAATGTCATTAAAGAACCATTGGTTTCCCAAAGAACCTTTCAGTGAACAGTTCCTAAAAGACATAATTTTCTTAGTCTAAAGAACCTTTTCCACTATAAAGAACTTTTTTGCAGTGGAAAGGTTCAATGGATGTTAAAGGTTCTTCATGGAACCATCAATGCCAATAGGGAAAGGTTCTTACTAGAACCAGGAAGTATGACCATATTAGCCCGGTTCTGTCAACACTGCATTGGCTCCCTATTAGACATCGTATAAATTTTAAAGCTACACTGTGTAACTTTTTTAGTTTATTCTTAGCTAAAAACACTGAGTTCTTTCAAAAATATATGTGCTCATTAATGTATATTTACTTCGTTCAAGTAATAAAGTATTCCCGTGAGTGTATAATATGCCATTGAAAATACATACGGGTGGGGGGTTCTAATGTCGATCGCCATGTTGCCCCTCCATCTTGAAAGTACATTAGCCAAAGAGGGACATACCCGTTAATTCAAGCTTCGCGTTTCACTCATGGACGAGGTCGAACTGGAAGCCATGTTAATCTTGGACTACATTGGCCACCGTTGGAGTTAAAACGAAATCGGTATTGAGAGGAACAGAAACTAATATTCACTGGATGGTCATATACATTTTCACCGCTAGATGGGGGTAAAAATCACACAGTGTAGCTTTAAAATATTGCTGATTACTTACAAAGCCCGAAATGTATGGAATTATTTTTGTGCCGATAATAATGAACGTAACTTTTCAAGAAACTAATGAAAATATAAATTGAAATTGAATAAAATATCTTTTAAACTGAAAAAGAATGAATCGCAAGCAATTTTTTTACTTTGTTTTTAATACACTGCATGTTTTGCTAACTATTCCTCATATTTCTTTTACTGATCTGAAACTTACAAATGCGCTTCCAGAGTTTTCATTTACGCTTCTGAAGTTTTCGTTTGCTTCTGAAGTTTTCATTTACGCTTCTGAAGTTTTCGTTTATGCTCCCCGTGTTTTCGTTCGCTGTTCTGACACAAATCTCTCGTGGGGGCGGGGCTAGTAGCAGTGAGTTCTCATTGGCTACTGAGTTTTTGATTGACGGCTTCTTGACCTGGAAGTGAAGACGTCAGTGTTGTGTTTACATGTGTGGATGTGAGCGTCTGTAAGCGCAGTTTTCTATTTAATTTTAGTGATATTAAGTTTATATCTGTATTTATTTACTGCTACACTATATTGTTGAGGATGATTTCTTATAGAAGGAATAGTACAGACAAATGATATAATTTGTCATCGTCGATATCAGAATACTGGATAGCCTATACTCGTGGTAAGTCAGATTTTTTTTTATTTTTTTTTTATTAATTAATACTAAACTAATACTATTTATAGTACAGTACTTGCTTTTTCAGGTGGAGAGGCATATTAGAGCTCAGTGAGAGCCCATAACATTATACAGCAGTGTCGTCTTGATTTAATTGGTAAGTTAGCCCAATCATTACATGACTTGTTTATCTAACGTTACATACGGTTACATTACAGTCTTTGATTAGATCATATTTCCCCCCTGCCACCCCAAACAACATTGGGCTAGAGTACTGTACAGTATCTGTACTGTAGCCTACAGTACAAAAAGTACTGTATCAGACAATGACCGATGCCATTGGACCAGAGCGCTGTCAATCACTGCCCGATTCAACTTTGGCAATGTAAAGCCAATTGCTAATTAATTTGCGATACAGAGTTTTTAAAACCGGAGAGACAGGACTTGACCACATTCCACGTCTCTATTCATAATATGTAAACACTCAATTATTTTGAAGTATCACCCTGGGCGCAATATTTATTCTGCAAAATGCAACAAAATGCTTTTTCTGTGTCCATATTTGAGCAATAATAATAAAAAATAATAAAAAAACAACGGAGAAAAATGTTGCATTTTTAATAGTCTTTCATAATAAATATATGTCCAAATGCAAAACCTAATACATGCAAGTAATTATGACTGAAAACATCCAGCAACTAGGGAATACACAGCCATGGATAAAGGTTTATAGGGCTATACAGCCATCTACTGGTTACACAACAGTATTACAGATGATAAATGGTGCATGACTCGGAGGTAAATATTTAGTACTGTAAAATCCCTTAAAACATTTATATAATTTGTTTGAAATAATTATTTTAAGTCTGCAACTTGTTACTGCATGTGGGAGTTCAAAGCAGTTTGTATTGTTAGATTATAATACATTTCCTTTCTCATTTTCCAGGGAGTTGAGCAACTTTTCCATAAACAAGATTCTGATGCTGACACAGAGGATGGAGTGATAATACCAGAGATCAACTGTCTCCATCAGACAATAATGTTACTTTGTTCAGACATATCACCTTTGAATGACTGGGATCCTGATCTTCAGATACCTGATGTATCTTATTTTAATATTATAAAATAGCAAATATTTTAATTTCTTTGGAGCTCTAGATTAAAACAAACACAGTTAACAAGTACACAAGAGGTTGCAGTTTATTCTTATTAGTCTATGCTGATCATGGATTAGCATACCAACAGCATATGAATGGGATAGTTCACCCAAAAATAAAATTCTCACTTATTTTACTCACCCTCATGCTGTCCCAGATGCATTTTACTTTCTTTCTACAGATAAATACGAATTAAGATTTTAAGGAAAGTAATCCATCTCTGCGAGTCCTAAAGATGCTTTAAAAACCACACACAGTGACCGTGATGTCCATGCGACCTCAGTGGATGAATCAATGCCTTCTGAAGTGAAACAATAGGATAAGAAAAATACTAATAATGTAAACTGTTTTAACTATTAAAAATCACTTCCGACCAACTGTCATATATGGGTTACAATCCACTTATCTTATATGGACTCACAGAGATGGATTATTTCCTTAAAAATCTTTGCAATTATGCATTTTGTATGTATATTATGAGAATACTGTGCATTACATGTATAGTATGCAGTTAATGTTTTGTGGCTTCTGGTCTTTCCTGTCACAACATAATCGCATCCAAGACTTTCACTTTGATACTTGTGTATATGCTGTAGTGACAATAAAGAATGTACATTTATTAGATTTTTTATTTAAATTCATTTAACTGATTTTATAAGTCATAATTGAACCTGTTGATGATTGTTCAAATATATTTACAATTTTAAATGTTAGAAGATATTAACTAAATGAAATAAATAAAATTATCAGCATGATTAAAAAATTGGCAACAAAAATATTCTTTGTGTGAAATATGTAATGAAATGCACTTTGAGGTCTGTATCATCTGACAGCAAGCCACGATTGTAATTTTCATAGTTTAAAATCCTCTTATTTAAGTGATCATACATTTTGATGGTGTAAATGCACATGGTAACAATGAGAAATTTGATGGCCATGGTTGCCAACCTTGATTACCTGGTTGAAGTGAAACTTTCTTGACGGCTGAATATATCACACACGTATACTAGTAGGCTATTCTCTTTAAATTGTAATAGCACAACCTAATCAGAGCCTAACATGCAAAAGAATCATCAGGAATAAACAAATATTCTCCTAAAACATTGGACACAATATTTTAAGTAGACATGTACAGTAGGCCTACTTTGATGTACAATTACACCTGAATAGACTGAAGAGATCTCTTGCGCTCCTAAAAGTTTCTGTTGACAAAGTAGTAGCAGCAGCAGGTAAATACAGATAAAATTCAAAGACGAAAATAACTTAATATCACTAAAATTAAATAGAAAGCTGCGCTTACAGACGCTCACATCCACACATGTAAACACAACACTGACGTCTTCACTTCCAGGTCAAGAAGCTGTCAATCAAAAACTCAGTAGCCAATGAGAACACACTGCTACTAGCCCCGCCCCCACGAGAGATTTGTGTCAGAACAGCGGACGAAAACTCAGGGAGCGTAAACGAAAACTTCAGAAGCAAACGAAAACTTCAGAAGCGTAAATGAAAACTCTGTAAGCGCATTTGTAAGTTTAGATCAGTAAAAGAAATATGAGGAATAGTTAGCAAAACATGCAGTGTATTAAAAACTAAGTAAAAAAAATTGCTTGCGATTAATTCTTTTTCAGTTTCAAAGATATTTTATTCAATTTCAATTTATATTTTCATTAGTTTCTTGAAAAGTTACGTTCATTATTATCGGCACAAAAATAATTCCATAGAAATGGTTTAGCTCCCCAGTACTTGAGTGAGCACTTAACGCATTATAGTCCTTCACGTCTATTGCGAAAGCGATAAAACACTCTGTATTTTAAATTTTTCAAGGCTTGTACCTTGGAACCTATTTCATGATTTGCGTTCTCGAGCCACCAGGCACTGTTTTGTGCAAATGAGCGGCCGGATCACATTAAAGGTTTTCTGTTAGAACGCTGTCGTGTTAGCGGCCCCTAAGTTAATCACTAATGATCGTTGTGACAGAAGTGAGTCAATCAAAACTAACTTTAGCTGGACAATAACTTTATTCTAGAGCTGCTGTAAAGCCAAAACAATCTCTATTACTTTAATTTCCTATTATCACTGTAAAGCTGCTTTGAAACAATCTATATTGTTAAAAGCACTATATAAATTAAGGTGACTTGACTTAAGAGTGTATAATGTATGCAAACCCTGACCAACACACATGGTATCTGAGAAGTGGCAAATGAAAGTGATGGCGCCTACACAAGATTTCACACTGAGTCAGAGAGCACCTCTGTGGGATTTTGAAGAAAAAACGTCAGCGGTTGTGAAACTGATCCTCCGTCATGGGACCAAAAGTTGAAGAAGCTTTAGCGGTTGCTGTACCACATTCTGACGTAGACTTCCGTTCATCAATGGGAATTACTGAGAGATAAAGTTGTCCTTTTCAAAATCCAATTTACAGGTTTTTTTTTGTTTGTTTTATTGGAAATTTACAGTTTTCCAGCTTACTTTCAAAGTGACCCGACCGGCTCTTTCCAAATCCACTTGCATTTATATTCATTTTTAATTAAAAATACAACAAAATACATTTTCATAGCTAATAAGAAATAGATGAAGATGGTGTAAGATGCTATACATTTATTGTTAAATTGCAACATATTGCATCATGCCTTGCCCCATCTGTGCATGTATAATGTACACCTGAAATAGTATCTGATAATGTACTATTTGAATATTCTAAATTTATAATATAGAATAATATAAATCCAAATTTCTATGTAAAATTTGACATTTTCATAGTGTATTTCTCTTAAATTTAATTATGGACAAAGAGTCAAAAAGACACAACTGAAAGGTAAGCATTCTTGACATTATATGATATATATACTGTATATAATTAAAGAAAAGTGATAATAGAATGTAATATAAATGTAAATATAATGGAATTGTTTAAATAAGTCCATGAATCATAATAATTTGTAGCCTAAATTAAACAATAATAACACCATCAACATCCAGAAGTCTCACTTTAGTTTTTTACTTATGAAAATGTTATTTTATTCGACAGATCTAAATTAATTACTTAGAAATCCCACAGTTCACCATGGATCCACTGACATTTACACATAGACAGTTTTGATGTAGTTTCTTATCAGTCATATCTCGCTGTCTGTGTTGTGTCTAAAAAAGAGACTCTTCATTATGATTCAGTGTGAAGAAGAATGTGTGCGACGTCTGTCTGGTTTAATGGAGAACAGAACAGAAACTCTCCTTAAAGAATAGAGTCCTTGTTTAACACACACTCATGTCTGCCTGCTCTTAAATGACCAGTCTACCTTCAACACACACACACACACACAAATATCTACTCACCCAAAAGAAGAAGTGCCCACTTCAGCTCCATGTTAGGATATGCTGTCAGACTCTAGTCTGTTTATGATATAAAATCCCCAAAGGAAATCTGTACCAGTAAAGCGTCGGAGATTCCCGTCAGTCTGACTTTCACTTAAAGCGGTCTGAAATCTCTCTCCTCTCCTCTGTCTGATAATAATAAAAGCTCTCTTCTTTTCAAGTTTCCAGTCGGTTTCCCAGATGATTCCTCCTCGGGTTGATCTCGTCTTTCACGTAAACTCTGTCTTAATCCACGCTGTCGGAATTCAAGTTTCCACTATTTTCTCTTCTTTCTTTTTTTTCACTGGCCTCGTCTGATATATTCCTCCTCCTCCTCCACTCTGCCACTGTGTGAGAAGTCAGCAGCTATTCATATCAATCTGAGTGATCGTGTCTGTGTGTGTGTGTGTGTGAGAGAGAGAGAGAGAGAGAGAGAGAGAGAGCGCAGCTGTTCTTGCTCTATGCCAGTAATCATACATCATATCTACTGAAGGCGCGCACACTCTTTGCTGCATTTCCCTCCATTTTCACACTCCAAAATAATAATTAAACCCTTCTTAAAAAGTGTTTTTAATTTTTTTTCCTCAAATATTTAAAAGTGTTTTAACAATAAAATAAATTAAAAATAATAAAATAAATGAGCATAATAAGCAACTGGTCTGTAATTCTGTAATTTCACTGCACTGGCAGACTGACTGAGAGCAAACGGGGGGTTTAGACACTCATTTCACACACAATGGTGGCCGCTGTTGACACTCACCCCGATGATGTCACGTCCTGAATTGCACAACAGCGATTGCACCCCCACTAATACAAACAAACACACACACACACACACACACACACACACACACACATTTACTATAGCTATCTAAATGGGGACATTTATATTACAGTTGTTGCCCGTTGCTTGAACACTAGACACATGCTTAAACCAAAGTAACATAACTTGAAGTTGTTGTTACTATACCTTAAAAAAAGTGTAACCATACCTTAAACAAAAGTGCTCTCTCTCGCAAAAGAGCGAGAGAGAGAGAGAGAGAGAGAGAGATGGTTCACCAACCATGATCAGTTTGAAGTTGTGTTGGGTGGACTGAGTACAGTTGAGAC
>JAPDVR010000002.1:3418992-3431492 GCA_026230005.1 Gila orcuttii | reverse complement strand
AAAAGTTATTTCTTGATGTTCTTTTGTTTGATTAACAATCAAATGAAAGGAAAGCAATACGAGTGAGGCCGCTCACCTTCACATGATGAGTCTCGTCTTGGGTTATGATCAAATCCTTCAGGACACGTGCAGTTATAAGAACCAATGGTGTTCACACACAAAATATCACTTGAGCATGTGTGTGTGTTCTTAAAACACTCATTGATATCTGTTGGGGAAAGCAGTTGGTATTAATTATAGAAAAAAATATATGGAATAATATATTGATTTATATAACATATTATTGTATTACATTTACAATATATTGAATTATACATAAGGAATTGCCACTTTTCATATTTTTAAAAAATATGTGACAATATATTTACTATGTTATAGTAATGTGTATTCACGTGAGTTACAAAATTAAAAAAGTTGCCACAAATATTTATGAGTTAAAACAAGGCAATGTTTTTACAGTCAAACTGATTGCTTTAGTTTTCCTTTCAGTTGTTAATTTTATTTTCCAAAAACATTATTTTTTTATGGATTCAAATGAAATACTAATATACTCACATTATTAATACAGTATAAATATTAAATAGCAATTGTCCAATTTAAGACAATCAGTTTCCTCAAATGAAGTGAGTTAACACAGGTTTTAATTCAGTGCTGGGTGTTATTATAGTAACAATGTAAAGTAGATTACAATAAAAAAACTGTAAATTCACAGATGCTTTTGCTGTTTTTACAGTTGTGCTATATTTTTAAGTGATTTATGGTACTCTTCTTAATTTACAGGCTTGTTGGCAACCAAAATAGAAAAAAACATAACATTTTCAGTATTTTTTTTTTTCTTTTCAGTGTAGTGGACTCTTTTATCCCATAAACCCCTCTCGTACCCACACAATATCCGGTTATTACTGTGAAATTGGGTGGATTTGATTGAAATCCTTCATTACAGGTGCAATAGTAACTTCCATGTGTATTCACACACTGAGCGTTTTCACCACACGAACTCGGCATCTCACACTCATCTTCATCTGTAACAGAGGCAGGAATTTAGAAAAGAAACGTCATTACGAAGTTTAAAAACTTCGGTTACACAAATTCCCTCTTTTGAATGACATACAGAGCATTAACTGTGTATTGTGCACATTATGAAAAAGACATAGTGTTAAAACACACAAGGTGCTCATTACCTGTGCAGGTCTTATTTCTTTTTATGTATCCAATGCCACATTCATGAGACTCACTGGACAGCAGGAAAAAACCTGATGAAGATAAAGAAAAACAAGATCTGTAGAATTATCTGTTTTTGCATTCATACATTTAAAAAATATAGAATATATTTAAAAATGTAGAAATTTATAATGTAACAAAATATCTCTATTTCAAAAATAAACTTTTTCTATACATCAAAGAATCCTGAAAAATAAAATGTATGAGGGTTCCCAGAAAATTATGAAGCAGCACAAAATAATCACTGATAATAATCAGAAGTGTTTCTTGAGCAGCAAATCAGCATATTAGAATGATTTCTGAAGGTAGCTACACTTGTTTTACTATGTGAAAATGTGTTGTAACTGACAACAATGCACGCGCAGAACGCCCCGCCCACAGAGAGGACTCAAGAAACACATTAAACTCGCACAACTCCTCTGGTTTGCTCCGGCATTATAGTACATTATACTACGGGGCCGTTGAATGCTTGAATCTGATTGGGTACGCATTATTTTCTAATAATTCATTGGATTGTTTTCAATTATTCCTTACATATAGTATATTATATTATTAACTACAGCCAACGTTACTGACCAGTGCGCCCTGATGCATGTAACTTTGAGTACTACACAGCAAAAACTCCAGTGTTAAATTAACTCTCCTGGGAGTTTATATGGCTCCAGACTCAAGAGTGTAAAGTGTAAAAATATGAGTGTTAAATTAACACTCAAGAGTGTTAAAGTTAATGAGATAATTAAGTGATTACTTGAGTGATAATTGAGCATTATTGAAGACACCTGATGTTAACAAGCAGAATCACTGAAGGAGAAAATCACAAATTGTACGTCATCATTATATAGATCAGTGTTTGCTTTAGTTGGGCTCTTGACCCTTAGTTTTTTGTCTTGAGATCTTGTTTGTCTGCTGGTATTGAGTTATAGCAGCCAGATGAACAAAGACAAAAAGTGATTGGATGGTGTTGGCTATGTTTTGACATAATCATGTTGTGATTTGAAAATCTAAATTTACTGAGATAGTTTAACTTGTTAATTACAACTGCTCTGTGATTCTACAGCACAGGACTTTCAGTGCTTTTAATATAATCAAAAATATCTAAAAAAAAAACTTTTATTTTATTTTTTTTACAGAAAAATTTTTATTTAGAAACACAGACATCAATAATCAGACTGTGAATCTCAACAATGGTGACAATAATAAAGCATGTTGCAGTGCATTCTGGCAGCCACCAATCACAACTCATTAATGGCTCCCATCATGCATTGCGGTATGAATAAATTATGATCTGAATTGTCTATATAATTTACTTTTCCTAATTGAATATTCTGCGCGTCACCATTGTTGAGATGCATAGATTGAATCTTGATGTCTGTGTGTGCCTATAAAGACTTTTTTTTTTAAAACAACTTTTAAGAAATCCTTTGTATTATATAGAAAATTCTAGATCTTTGACGTATAATCAATGATGTTGTAATTAACAACATGTATCTATGTCACAAGATTATTAATAAGTTCAGTGATCAAGTTCATATGATGATTACATCATAACATAATCAATAACGTCAAATCACTTTTTTCCTTTGTTCATCTAGCTGTTACAACTAAATAACAACAGACAAACAAATTCTAATGTTAAAAATATAAGGGTCAAAAGCCCAACTAAAGCACACACTGATCTCCATAATGGTGACATACAATTTGTGATTTTCTACTTCAGTGATTCTGCTTATTAACATCAGGTGTCTTCAATAATGCTCAATCATCCCTCAATTAATCACTTAATTATCTCATTAACTTTAACACTCTTGAGTGTTAATTTAACACTCATATTTTAACACTTTACACTCTTGAGTCTGGAGCCATATAAACTCCCAGGAGAGTTAATTTAACACTGGAGTTTTTGCTGTGTAGCTTTAACGTAAAGATATTTATCACACACTTTAAAACAGTGAAGCATCAACTCACCAAAAACAATAAGTGTGCACTTCAGCTCCATGTTAGGAAACACTGCGATTCCTGCTTTGGTTTGTGATATATGAAGGATCAGTCACTTCTTGTCCTTCGCGTTTCAGTTTACAGGAAACTCAGTTTCAGTTTGTTCAGACGAGTGCAAGCGTTCACACGTAAGCTGTCACATCCTGAGCTGGAGGATATTTTAGACTTGCTTCCGCTCGACTTTGGTGTCTGAAGAAGATTTTCACTCAAAAGGATTGCAACAACAAGCTACAAATACAACATGAAGAAAGCCAAGGAAATGCATGCATGCTTCCGCTCATCCCAGCATTAAGGTAATCATCTTGTCTCAGTTACAAATTTGACTGGTAAATGATAAATTTGTCCTAGACCAGTCAAATTTGTAACTGAGACAAGATGATTTCCCTTAATGACAAAAAAAGCAGGATTACCTTAATGCTGGGATGAGTGGAAGCATGCATGCATTGGCTTTCTTCATGTTGTATTTGTAGCTTGTTGTTGCAGTCCTTGTGAGGCATGCAAGATGTTCATTGATGATGCGGTTTCTCTATTTCCTCGTTATACGTTCATGGTTGAGAATATTGACTCACAAGTGTGTGTGCTCACGAAGAAAGACATCACTTTTTGCACAAGTGGCTTCAAACTGGGAAAATCCTCTTCCGACGCCAAACTCCAGAAGTGACCAAAACCTGATCCAAGTTCAACTTCGAGAATGTCTTTGGTCCGCAGTTCTACCATTTATACTAACTCATAGTTGTAGTGTGAGATGACACATCCACATGGAAGGGCTTTTCAATAAAGTTGAACATCTCCTTCTGCTCATTCACATCCTTGAATCTGGACTCAAATTCCCCCCTAAGCTCTTCCAAAACATTCATAAATCCTGAAGAGCTGCTGCAGAGATGGGTCATTTGTGGGTCAAGTGAATGAATTCTCTGTCGTTGTTTTAACCCAATTTTGGGTCAAATATGGACAATTCCAAACGTTGGATTAAAAATGTAAGTTAAAAATTTAACCCAAGAGCTGGGTTTGTTCATATTTGACCCAAAATTGGGTTAAAACTACCCAGCATTTTTCAGAGGGCAGTTATAAATGCTCTGATTGCATTCAGCATGTCGCTTGGAGGCTCATCTCTTCCTTGAAGCTGGACGCAGTTTCAGTCTGACGCAGTTATCATTTCCACGTCCTGCGCCACGTTGTTTAAATAGCTAAATGCATTTGAGGTGTGTGTTCAGGCGCATTGTTGAAGCGTTGCTATTTTGAGAAACTGAAACAGACTGAGACATTGACCAACTGAACCCTGGTCTAAAGTCAATGGTGCAATTTTTTTATTTTTTATTTAAAGACCGCGTTAATAATGTGTGCCTATAGGCGGGTCCACAACGCGCGTACACTCTGCTTATTACACACACACTCTGCTTATTACACACACACTCTGCTTATTACACACACACTCTGCTTATTGGTTATTGGTCCAGTTGCACTTTAACCACACACACACACACACACACACACACACACAGCTTGAACCTCGCGTTGAAAACTGCGTCGGGCTGAAACTAGCCAAAAACAATTGCGTAGCGTCTGGCGCCGCATTGCGCCGGTTGTATGATAGGGCCCATTAAGTTACTGTTTCTCTTGAACACACACATAGATCAAAATCAACAACTTATAAGAGATTATAAGAAATAATAAGAGATTAGACTCTGGATGACATCAAATATCAGTGACCCTTGCAAGTAATAGGGATAGGGAAAACTTAGAAAAATCCAGGATCATTTCTCTTCACTAACTTCACTTATACTGTATATAATCCCCCCCCCCCCACACACACACACACAGGCACACACACATTTAAGGTCAGCTAAATTTTGTGATGATGCTACAAGTTCTTCATGACGTCAGCGTATAAACAGCTAGTCATCAAACATCCACATTTGTTGCAGGGGCGAAAATTTCATCAAAATGTTGGGGGGGACAATAAACATAACAATTCGCAAGAGCAATTTTTGAAGGGGACACCAATAATACAGGCAAAATTGTACTTGCAAGGATACGTGTACACCGAGGAAAGCCTTACTACTATTATTAGTGTAGCATGGAGACCGTTCCATTATCCTTCTTCTCAAAGTTTCTTTCTGGTTTAATGAAAAAGCTGACTAAATTTACCAAAAAAAAATTCTTCAAAACCATACATTTTTTTGTAAATAAGTTGTTTTGTGTAAACAACTTATTTACAAAAAATGTATGGTTTTGAATAATTTTTTGGTCAATTTAGTTAGCTTTTTCATTCATCAAGCCACCAAAATACAATGGAATTTTTTTTACATACCTTTAGAACAACCGAGTCAAGCCCAGTGTAGGCTATACAGTAGTGTATATTGTGTATAGATAGTGCAGAAAAAGTGACACAATTTGATGCAACTGAGATGACGGGAACCGTGTTTTATTTACTACGGAAAAGTCGATTGGGGTCATAGACCCCAAAGATAAATGAGGGTTAAAGTAGTATTTAGATGTTTTTACACAGACAAATAATATTATGACGTTTTAAAAATAAAATGTTAAATATTTATATTTGAAATGATTTAAAACATGAAAAGATACTTTAAATGTGAAATTAAAACCGCCAGTAGGAGGCAGTAAGTCACTGTTAATGGGTGAGTCATTGAGATTCATTCAACTGATTGTTCAAAAAGCTGATTCATTCAGTAAGGAAACACCTCGGTGTGTTTCTTCAGTGCTGTGGCTTAGTTTTCAACTATTTTCGTTGGTAATATGGTGTCTAAAATATACATCACTTAATATTAACTTCTTGTTTATTAAACTTGTATAAATCAAAATCACATTTGTTATCATGCTGATATCTGGAGAAAAACTGCACTCTTCGTGTGATATTATATTAGATTAACATATCATATTATCAACTATCATATTAAATTATATAAACCGACTAAAGGCCCTTTCACAGCGGGCGCGTAACGAAAAAACGAAACGGAAAAGCGAATAGTTCGCGTGCGAATAGTTCGCGTCAAAACCATTCACATCAGCCGCGACGCGAATTTGCGACGTTCAGAGCTTCAACATTCCAAAACTTTCGCGCCGACAGCTGAGAAAACACGGACACTTCATCATCATCATCCAGTGAAGACGAGCATTTGATTTTCTTAAAAGACAGAAAATAAGGTTTTGTGTGCACCCAATCTTAAAGAACAGAGAGTCTGAAGGGGAGTATGCTAATCTTGTAAAGGAGCTGAAACTTTGCCACAAAGAACCGGCCAAAGTAAGGATTATGTATTAAACATTTGAATTGTTTATTAATAAAGTGTTTTCTGTCAGTTTTCGGTATGAGACGCGCTCCAGTTCACTCGCCGGCTCCTCCGTGTCCTAATTATATTGTCTACTATATTTGCTTCTTATTCCTATTAATCCAGGCAATTTGTTGATGAAACATTGATTAAAATTAAGATACAATTTATACAAAACGAAATTCACTTTAAATAAAGGCTTTCTACAAAACAAAATTTAGTGGTCAAAATTATCTTATCTAAATCTGACCCATTCCAAATGTTTTCGATATATTGGGCATCTTATGATCCTTACTCATCTCATGCGGTTCCCTTTTCATATAGATCATCAACATAGATGAAATAAAAAAAATAGCATTATATTATTTAAACGTAGCTATATATGAAACGTATGTTTTGTTTGAGTTTTTTATAGGCCTATTTAAGCGTCACCCCGCTCTGCTTTATTTACGCACATGCTCTGGTGTGTGGCCTATACATGCATGCAAAAATAATATGAAACACACAACCATGAATGTTGAAAATATTCCAAATCAATTATTTCCCTCCTAGTCAAAAATATTATAAATCGTCAGCACGCACTTCATCAACTCACCGGAGACACCAACTTTCCCAGCTATTTTATCCCATGCCTCGTTCTTTTGCAACTGGTCCCTATAAGCAAACAACCCAACTTCATGTCATAAATGATAGGGTATGCGTGCGTTGCGATGCGGAATAGGCAATATAAAAATGCTGTCATTATAAAAGGTTTCTAGTTTCAATGTATTGCTTGTTTTTAGTTTACATTTCATGTTGTGACACTTCTCTTCTCTCGCGCACATAATGCTGCTACGTCAGAGCGGCCAAAGCGTCAACAAGCTTCGCCTTTGTTTCCTTGTATGTGATTGGCTGAAGCCTTTTCTGTCGCCGCAAAAGTAAAAAAAA
Source organism: Gila orcuttii (assembly GCA_026230005.1). Taxonomy (NCBI): domain Eukaryota; kingdom Metazoa; phylum Chordata; class Actinopteri; order Cypriniformes; family Leuciscidae; genus Gila; species Gila orcuttii. Next base: position 3,424,062 of record JAPDVR010000002.1, on the reverse strand, counting down.
ATCGACATCGAAGCGAAAAAAATAAAACTCGTTTTTTCGCCGCAGCACATTCGCGTTCGGTGTGGAAGCACTCATTACACAAACAGCTGATCAAAAAATAAAACTATCGCGCGAATTATTCGTGCGTCAAAATCGCGTCCAGTGTGAAAGGACCTTAAATCACAGTGAAAGCGTTAAAATCTAAATGCGCACCCGGACTAGTCTAATCTACAAGACTGACAACGTTACATCATGTAGTGTAACGTTATGCGTAAACTCTATGGGTGTGGGTGGATATACTGTATTAAACAAGCTAGGTAAACGCAGACTGTATTAAACAAGGGTAAGTTAACGTTAAACGTTATAATCGCTAAAATAGCAGACTACATCAGTGACAAAAGTACACTGTACACAATCATATATTTGTTTTGTTTTTTTTACATGATTTATTAATGACTCAGCATCATCTATATTAAAGAGAAAATAATCACTTCATCCGATGTTTAAAGTGAATAAAACATTGACTTACTGGAGTTCCACAACTACTCAAAAACTTAGTTCATCTCTCCCGCCACCGGAATGTGTGTGTGTCGGTGGTGAGGTAAAAGGGGCGGAGGCAGTGGACCAAAGCACTGTGAGGCAAGGGAGGGGGGACTCAAAATGTTTAAAACGGTTTTTTGTTGTTGCCCCGTTTGCATTTGTATTATTTTATTTCTTAAACAATTATTTTAAGAATATATAATTATTTTATTTACAACACACATATTTTAATGATATTTTAGGGGGGACAACCCTCAGATAGGGGGGGGTCCCGACCCCCCCGCGATTTCCGCCTATGATTTGTTGTACTTTCTGAAGTGCTTTAGAGATTAAACAGGCTTCGCACATAACAGATTCACAGCAGACCAACACCACTAACAATGAAAGTTTGCACAATTTAGTACGTCATAAATGGATTCTTCGGTATTGACTCAAAGTCTAACAATAGCCCCTTTCACACAGCAATACTGTTTAATTACCGTAAAATTACCAGAATGACTTTACCGGTAAATACACAAAATATGCTGTTCACACATCAGCTCCAAAATACCGGTAAATCCTGTGATGTCAGTCATCGGAAGTGATCTTTCAACAATATTTTTGACGTCTGAGTGAAAGGCTTATTTAAATAGAAAAAATATGAAATAGTAACTATTTTTACTTAAACAGAAATCTATTAATGGTAATCACGTCATCTCTATAAGAACTTTATGATTGGCCCAAAGCAGATTTCTTACGTCAGCGCTTTCTGACGTTGTACATGATCATACCGGTAATCTCCATTCAGAGCACAATAACGGTAATTTACTGGTAATGTTACAACTTCCCTTACTGGTAAATTGCCGAAACCAATTCACCGGTATTTTTGAAAAGGTCCTGTTCACACATGATCTCTTACCAGTAATTTACCGTAATTTACCAGTAAAGACTGTATGTGTGAAAAGGGCTGTTGTCAACAAAACACAATGTCAGGGATCTGTCACTTCTGTCTTGTCTATTTCTTGGTTTTGTGACAGAGCCCTGACACTCATGTTTTGTCTTGTGCTGTGTAGCACGCAGCTTGTTTACACTAGCTGTGTGCTTTCATGTTGTCTTGTTTTGTGTGAGCACATGGCTGGTGATTTTGTTTTACTGGCCATGTGCTTGTGTTCAAGTCATGTTTGGTGTGAGCACATGGCTTGTCATGTTTCCTTGTGCCATGTGCTCTCCTGTTGATTGTCTAGCCCCTCCCATCTTGTTACATGATTATTGATTTGTTTGCCCCACCTGTCCTCCCTCGTTACCTGATTGATTCATTTGCCCCACCTGTCCTCCCTCATTACTCCTTTGTTTGGTCTCCCTATTTATTCTCCCTGTGTTTGCAGTCCTGTGCTGTTTCGTTGTCGTATGTACCTGGTGTGTTACCCCTTGTGTCAAGTCAGTCAAGTCAGTCAAGTCAGTCAAGTCAGTCAAGTCATTTGTTTTCCCCTACGGGGTAGTTTTGTTTGTATTTTTGTTTTGTTATTATCATTAAAGAACCCATCATCTCTGCACCTGAGTCCTCGCTCCTTTCACCTCCACCACACCTGACAGAACGAAACAGCCACTAGAGGACTCAGCAGAGAATGGGCATATTCCTGTTCCCATCTCACAGCCCTTTCCCCTCCTCTCGTCAGACGATGGAACGCTATGGCAAGCTCTTTTCTCTTCGTCAAGGGAGGTCTACAGTAAAGGAGTTTGCCCACCAGTTTGTCTTCACTGCGGAGGGGCTCGACATTAACAACACTGCGCTTAAGGACATTTTTAACAGCGGTCTGAATGAGCCGGTCAGTGCCTGGGAGATGGAAATGCTGGGGATATTGTCTTTCTGGCAGTTTGTGGGGTTTGTATACCACCGTGGGGAGGAGGGTGGTCTCCCGCCTCTTGGCCCACCTCCCATTCACCTCACAAGCTGGCAGATCCCCAGTCCTCCGATGAATCCTTCGGGGAGAGGGAGGAGGAAGAACTGGTCCACCTCATCTGCCACCTATCCTGAGGCGGATGCGAATGCTGCATTTCCCCCAGAGGTGGCCGTGAATGCTGCATTTCCCCCAGAGGCAGCAATCCCCACACCATCGCCTTGCAGACGTAAGCGGAGGAAGAGAAGGAAGGCTTCCTCCGTCTTAAGAAGTCTGGTGCTCCCAGAGCCATCCACTTTCACTGTCGCGCCCCCAGTGTTGGCTGAAGAGGCTGCAGCGCCCCCAGTGTTGGCCGAAGAGGCTGCAGCGCCCCCAGTGTTGGCCGAAGAGGCTGCAGCGCCCCCAGTGTTGGCCGAAGAGGCTGCAGCGCCCCCAGTGTTGGCCGAAGAGGTTGCATCGCCGCCTCGGTCAAGGAAACGGAGAAGGATGAAGTCTTCCTGCTTACCACAGGGCCCGGAGGTCGTTCCAAAGCCTGCTGTGAGCCCAGAGGCCGTCCCCAGGCTCATTTACCTGCCGGCGCCACTCCAGCGCCTTGCCCTGCCGGCGCCGCCCATGCGCCTTGCCCTTCCGGCACCGCCCCAGCGCCTTGCCCTGTCGCCGCCACCCAAGCGCCTTGCCTTGCCGGCTCCGTCCATGCTGCCAGTCATGCTGGTTCCGCCCAAGCTCCAGGAGGCTGTCCCAGAGCCCGTTGCCAGCCCGGAGGCTGTCCCAGAGTCACCCAAATGTCTTGTCCTGCCAACCCAGTCTTTGCTACCTGACCCAACCTGGCCTTCTGCCAAGTATTCAGATCCGCCTGGTCCACCTTGGCCAGGTGGCGTCCCTTTAGAGGAGGGGTAGTGTCAGGGATCTGTCACTTCTGTCTTGTCTATTTCTTGGTTTTGTGACAGAGCCCTGACACTCATGTTTTGTCTTGTGCTGTGTAGCACGCAGCTTGTTTACACTAGCTGTGTGCTTTCATGTTGTCTTGTTTTGTGTGAGCACATGGCTGGTGATTTTGTTTTACTGGCCATGTGCTTGTGTTCAAGTCATGTTTGGTGAGAGCACATGGCTTGTCATGTTTCCTTGTGCCATGTCCTCTCCTGTTGATTGTCTAGCCCCTCCCATCTTGTTACATGATTATTGATTTGTTTGCCCCACCTGTCCTCCCTCGTTACCTGATTGATTCATTTGCCCCACCTGTCCTCCCTCATTACTCCTTTGTTTGGTCTCCCTATTTATTCTCCCTGTGTTTGCAGTCCTGTGCTGTTTCGTTGTCGTATGTACCTGGTGTGTTACCCCTTGTGTCAAGTCAGTCAAGTCATTTGTTTTCCCCTACGGGGTAGTTTTGTTTGTATTTTTGTTTTGTTATTATCATTAAAGAACCCATCATCTCTGCACCTGAGTCCTCGCTCCTTTCACCTCCACCACACCTGACACACAATCTTTACTTCGCCTGCAAACCCTTTTTAGGCAGAAAACACATAAGAACAGTAAGAAATGTAATTACTGTTAATGCAGCAATTATTTCCCTTCACTATTGCAAACTCAACTCTTCTTTAATGGTGAAAACTAAATGTGTTTTGAGTACCGAGCTTAAATGCAGTGACAGCCTTTGGGATGTGCTGGAGGAGACTTTGAAAATACAAGATCTTCTCCAAAAACTGATGATCCTCGATGCAAATAACATTAATCACAACAGGAGCATCAATTTTTGGTCAAGATCTTGTATCGACAATGCAAGAGTCAAGCTTTTTCCTACACTCTAAAAAAAAAACATTACGTAAAATCAACAAACTTACTGGCAACAAATAGCCAGAAAGCTTCTGTAATTTATACCACAGTAAAATTACTGTAAAACTTACTACAGTAGTTCTAAGCATAGGCCTACTGTAAAATAAAGTACAGGATTATACTGTTATTTTTTTATTCTTATTTTATTAATTTTACTGTTCTATATATAATAACACCAGTTATTGCTTCACATCAACAGCTTTATTCAGGTTTCATCTTTTACAGTTCATAGCTGAACTTCAATAGAATATACAGATTTACCAGCATATTATCCATATTTCATCAATGAACAAAATACAATTATAGCCATGCTAGTAAAATCTCAGTAGCCTAACACTTTGTGTCAGTGGAAACTAAATGTTGGAAATATTAAAATGAATGTTTGAAGAGTTAAAGTACTGAATTAGTAGTAGTGTACAACAATAACCAGTGAATATCGTCTTAAAACGTTTAAAACCACATGCTGTAAAGAAAAAGGTCTTTATTGCGACAACTCTTCCAGCCTATCAAGAAGATTAAGTTGTTTTGTTCTGATCTGAAGAGACTTAAGTTGAAATCCTTCTGTTTGATTATTAAACACACCTGCATACTGAAGAGATTATTGAAGAGGTGTTTACATTTGCACAAGCTAAGATCCTGAACCTCTCATGCTGTCACAATACACACACACACACACACACACACACACACACACACACACACGCACACACACACACACACACACACGCATGCACGCACGCACGCACACACACACACACACACACACGCGCGCACGCACACACGCACGCACACACACACACACACACACACGCACGCACGCACGCACACACACACACACACACAC